>WOXC01009968.1:0-247500 GCA_011680675.1 Gymnobelideus leadbeateri | reverse complement strand
AGGTTCCCCACCCCTGAGTGGGAGTGAAGAGTGTTGGCTTAGAGTTTCCATCTCCTCTGTCCTGTTTTAAGATGGAGTGTCCCTTGACTGGGTTCTCAGATGGCAGCTTCTACATTTACTGGGGGTAGAAGGACCAAGTAGGCTACAATCCCTTTGTCCCGGATTTACCATCCACACATGTGGTTCAGAGATATTTCTTGGCCTCCAGAGGCAGTTAGCTCTCCCCAATGACTTCTGCTGCCTCTGCTTAGCCCAGAAGTGAATCCATGTGGATCAATACATTCTTATTTCTGATCATAACCCTGCTTTAGGTCCTCAGCATCTCCTAATTGGTGGTGTCTGCCTCAAGTCTCTCCCCCCACCAACCCATCCCCCACTCGGCTGCCAAAATGGTTTTTCTAAAGCTTAGGATCTGATCACCCCTGCTCAGTGAGCTCCAGGGCCTCCCTATTACCCCCAAAATCAAATGTAGTTAAAGCTCTCCATAACCTGGCCCCTCACTAATTTTCTAGTCTTATGCTTAGCTCCCCTCTCTGCCTTCTACACTCCCTCAACACTGGCCTACTCACAGCTCTTCAAATGCAACACACCATCTCCCACCTCCCTGCCTTGGCACTGGCCCTCCTGGCAGGAATATGCTACAGGGGCCAGCTGGAACCAGATCACAAGAGACAATTGTTCAGTTTTCAATGTGAGCATTTATACCTAGGAAATGGTAAGCTTGACAAATCAGGGATTGATTTGTTGTTTTGTTGATTATCTAGACAATAAACTGATGGAGAAATGTTAATAATACGTATTTAACTCAAATGAGTAACACACACATAAAATTTTTACCAGAGATCTGGTTGTTTAAAAAAAATCCACTTACCACCATACCTTTGTCGTGCCTGGAATGGTCTCACTCCTTACATACAATTTATGGTTTCCTTGGCTTCCTTCAAAACTCAGATCAAATCCCACTTTCTTGTGTAGGAAAACCTTTTCCAGCATCATCCTTCCCCCAGCACCTTTCTTTCCTTTCCTTCCCCTTCCTCCTCTCCCTTCCCCACAACAGTTACTGGTGCCTTCCCTTCTCAGGTTACCTTCAGTCTTACTCTGTCTAGATCTTGCATGTAGCTGGTTATTTTCCTCCTTAGAATGTGAGCTCCTTGAGGAAAGGGGTTGTTTTTAACCTTTCTTTCTATCCTCAGCACTGAACACAACACCTTGCCCATAGTAAGGGCTTAATAATTCTTGATAATACTGACTAACTTCACTTAGGGAAACCACCTGTTAGAACTTAATAAGAGTAAGAAGGGAGACATACCTGGCCCTCCACTCAAAGTTGGGTTCCTGGGACCAATCTGTATTTTTCTAGCTTGAGGGTTAGCTAGAAAATACTGTGGCGGGGGAGGGGAGGCTAGGTGGCGCAGTGAATAGAGCGCTGGCCCTGGAGTCAGAAGGACTCTGAGTTCGGAGCCGGCCTCGGAGTTGGGATGACCCGAGATCAGATCCGGCCTCAGAAAATGAGCACCCACACATAAATAATGACTAGCCTCGTAACCTTGAGCAAGTTACTTAACCCCAATTGCTTTAAAAAAAAAAAAAGAAAGAAAGAAAATACTGTGGGCCAACATGACTAATATGAAAATATGTTTTGCATGATTGCATATGTATAACCTAGATTAAATTGATTACCATCTCAGGGACTGGGGAGATGAGAAGAGGGAGAAAATTTGGAATTCAAAAATTTTTAAATGAATGTTAAAAATTGTCTTTATATGTAATTGGGGGGAAGAGAAAATGTTATTTCAAATAAAAAAAAAAAAGAAAATACTGCGGGCTGTTTGAATCCTTCCACAATACGGCAGAGCAGGCAGCCAGAAGTGCTCCAAATGATGTTCTTCCTGTCAGGCTTAAAATGATGATAGGAAGGATGGCAGGAATAAGAAGGATTCCATTCAGGCCAACAAACACTTATTACTACGTGCAAGGTTACCTCTTCTGGGCACTGGCGGGGAGGCAGAGCTAACTAAAACATGGTTCCTGTTCTCAAGGAGCTTAAAAACATAATTATGAATAACTATAATAGCATTGGGAATGGGACCTATGATTTTATAGGTACAAGGATCTGCCAGATGAGAAAACTTTATCAAAGCAAGCAGCACCTACCCTTCAACTTTTAGACTTGCAGAGTTTTACCTGAAGCAGTGGTACCCAACTCAAACAGAAATTCGACCATGAATCAATATATAAGGCTCCCCCTGAAGAATATTGACTTAGTTTTAAAATATAATGTTATTTATGTTTTATTGTATTTTACCTCTTTTATTAGTATCGCCCAATTACATTTTAATCTGGTTTGAACCTTGGGAGGGTTACCCATTTTATGCTGCCCTGACCTTGGGCCATGTGTTTGGGCTTCTGACCTAGAACACTTGGAAGTTAAATGACTTGTCCAGGGTCACACAGTCAATATGTATCAGAGGTAAGACTTGAATCTAGGTCTTTCTGGCTCAGAGACCTACTCCTCCGTCTACTTATGGTCAAATGCAAGTCTGCACTTAGCTTCCAATGTAGACATTGCCAACCAGCTACTGATGTGCTTGGTTGCTATTGGCAACCAAGATGGCAAGCCCCAAACCCTCCCAACCCTTTGAAACTTGAAAATGGACAGGTAGGTGGTACAGTGAAAAGAGTACCGGCCCTGGAGTCAGGAGGACCTGAGTTCAAATAGAGCCTCAGACACTTAATAGTTGTGTGATCTTTGGCAAGTCACTTAACCCTAATTATCTCCCAAAAAACAAAGAAAAGAAAAAACTTGAAAGGTTCCTTCCCCTCCTGGAGCCCACACCCCACCTCCCCGCTCCCAGAAGCCAAGGGGGCAGAGGAGGAGAACTAGGTGAAGGCTGAGGCCCTCTTCTCCCCACCTCACCCTTACATGGTTCTTTCTCAGGAGAAGCTCTCTCTCTCTACTCTGCCACCAGACAGTCTAAGCTCTTGGATTCTGAACTAATTCCTAGTTTTCTACAGTCCCAGAGGGTATGACCAAGTACCTCAAATAATCTGAACAGGCTTCCTGTCACTCCTAGGAGTGTGTCGGGTTTTATTCACACCTAGTGAACAATCACTAGAGATGTATTATCACCTGATAAATCTATCCTATTTAAGTGAGTCAGAGGATTCCTGTCCCACCCTCCCCTGCACAGTCATTTTGGTGAGGCAATGAAGGGTGATTAGAAAGTACTGACTACTTCAGGGATTAGAAAAGGCCACATGCACAGAGTGATATATGAGCTGAATCTTGAGAGGAGTCTTGGATTCCAAGAGTAAAAGCAAGGAGAAGGGAGAATATTCCAGCCTTGAAGAACCATCCAGATAAAGTCACAGAGACAGGAGGAGTGTCATGTGAGGAACAGCCGGCTTGCTATTCCTCTCCTTTGAATTGATCACATTTGCGCCCTTTTTACTAGACTTGTGATTTTATGAATATAGAGAATTCAGGGTTCATAGAAGAAGTTCTTCTACCCATATGATTCCAACACTTTCTCGAAGATTGCCATTCCTCTATCCATTACACCAGGCTGCTTCTCCTCTCTTATCATCCCTTTCTTTTGTTTTTTTTTCTTTACATCATTTTTTCACTTATATATATATTAATTTGCATCTAAAACTTTATTGAATCTGGTTAATTGACATCAACTGATAGTTATGGAGGGAAGCATATCAGTAAGGGCTTGTGAGGGAAGATGCCCCCCATTCCCCATCCCAATCCCTTATAGTTAACTCATAGAATCCTGAATAGAGATGTAGTAGTATCTGAACTCTGGAAACCCAACATGCCAGTACCAGTGGGGGTTAAGAGAGTAACTACAGATCTTATTTGTGATAGATGATAGATAGATATATAAATAGATAGATAGGTAGATAGATAGATAGAAAGATAAAAATTTATAGATTTGTTGTTCAGTAATTTCAATCATGCCCAACTCTTCACAACCCTGTTTGGGTGTTTCCTTGGCAAAGATATTGGAGTGGTTTGCCATTTCCTTCTCTAGCTCATTTTATAGATGAGGAAACGGAGGCAAACAGGGTTAAGTGACTTGCCCAGGGTCACACAGCTAGTAAGTCAGATTTGTACTCAAGTCTTCCTGACTCCAGGTCCAACCCTCTATCCACTATCCCACCTAGCTACCCTTAAAATCTATAGATAGGTCAATACAAACACACACACATAAAGAGAGACTTATCTAAACACATGATATATATGTATATATACATATTTTTACAGATATATGTGTGTATACATATTTATATATATGTATGCTTATCTATAAATATGTTGTCCCCTTATCCCTACCCCTATGAGAGTATAAAATCCTGGAGGACAGAGTCTGCTTGGTTTAGTCTTTGTATCCCAAACCTAGCATAGTAGGTGTTTAATACAGTCTGGTTGAATTCAATTGAATGGAATGTTGAAGACCCAATTTTACTTTTTTTTAGCTGACTGGTTTACAAAACATCAGATCTTCCCTTGCATTTGGCAGGATCTTCAGAATGACATGTCTGGTGGCAGTAAGAGATACTAGCCTGAAGAGTACCCTCAGTGCTACAAGCATTAGGTATTTTGAGTTTTTATTCCAATTCTTGCTGGTTTCCCACCAGATACTGACCACGTGTGGATTTCATGTGAGCATGGCCACTGTTCAGCACAGCACCCAATATTCAGTGGGTATTTATCAATTGTGAACCTAGAGCCACGTGCTTGAGGTCACTTGGTAAATGTAATGGTGAATTTTAAATGAGGATATCACTGTGTGGTGCCTTGAGCCTATGCAGGGGACATGCCCCTCAAACTTAAAGTTAGATTTACCAGGTCTATAAGCCTTACAGCTATCCCAGTAGGGTAGGAGTGCTTTTGTTCAGGTTGACCTTTTGCCATTCATTCTGCAACTGCTCCCAGTTCCTGTTCCTCCAGCATAAAATCACTATCTCCTCTGCTTCTGATCTCTGCCTTCTTTGCATCACTTCCTATGAGACAAATCTCCCAAATCTAAGAATCTTGGCTCACTAATCCTTTTCCTATTTGCCCCCGTAGATGGATATCCAAGGCTTAGATATCTGGATACTCTATAGAAACAGAGCCCTGACTACAAATCTCCTGCTTGAATTGGACGGGTATCCCTTCTACCAGTCCCCACCAATGTTCAAAGGAATTTTAGAAACATTTGACTCCAAGCCTCACTTTCCTCATCTGTAACATGAGGAGGTTGGACTATATGATCTCCAAGTTCCCCCTTTGAGCTTGAAATCCTATTATCCTTATAGTCCTAGGCAATAACTCCACATGTGCCAGAAGATTTCCCTTTGGGCTGGCCAAACAACTTCTGAGATTACATCATGGACACCACCTTATTAATCCACACAACAATCCAACCAGTCAAGAGGGATCAAAGGTTCTTGTTGTATGGGGAAAACTCAGACATAGAATTCTGACTCATAAGATCAGAGTCTAGGAGGCTCATAATAGGGATCTCAGAGGTCTCTTACCTCTCCCCTATATCCCTGGTAAATAATTATTCCCTGATGAGGAAGCATGTCTCCCATCTCTCAGCAAAAAGGGTGGGAGACCATTGATTTTGGATGAGATTTACGTTATCAGACTTTACCAATGGGTTGATTTGTTTTGCTTGACTATACTTATTGGTCACAAGGTAGGGTTCTCTTGGGTTGAGAGAGAATCATTGGGGAGTGACAATAATATTAAAAAAAAAAAGGAAGGAGCATCAATAAAGGAAAAAGGGGGCCTAACAGTATCAGTTCTCAAACTATACTATAGACCAGTAATTGTTAAAATGATTTGATACTGGCAAAAAAAAAATAGAACATTATCAGTGAACAGATTAGGTACATAATATTCAGAAGGAAACAAAATAGCATAATGTTTGATAAACCAAAAAAGCCCAGTTAGCAGGATAAGGACTCTGACAAAAAACTTTGGGAGAACTAGACAGCAATCTGGCAGAAATTAGATATAGACCAATATCTCACACCATATATCAAGATAAACTCCAAATGGATTCATAACTTAGACATAAAAGGTGGCATCACAAGCAAATTAAAGGAACAAGAAAGAAATTACCTTTCATATCTAGGAATAGAGGAAGAATTCATGACCAAACAAGGGATAACAGGTATCACAGAAGAGAAAATGGGCAATTTTGACTATATAAAATTAAAAAGTTTTGACACAAACAAAGCTAATATAGTCAAAATTAGAAGGGAAATGGATAACTGGGTGAAGTGGGGAATCTATGTAGCAAGGTTCTCTGATAAAGGTCTCATGTCTAATATATTTAAATGAACTGATACAAGTTTAGGACTAAGAGCCATGCCCCAAAAGACAAGTGGATAAGGAATATAAACAAGCAGTTTTAAAAGAAATAAATCAACAGCCCTTTGAAAAAATTATTCAGATCACTAAGAGAGAAATGAAAATTAAAGCAACTCTGAGATTTCACTGCAGAACCATCAGATTTTCAAAGATGATAAAAATGGAAAATGACAAATGTTAGAATAGCTGAGGAAAAACAGGCATCTTGATCCTCTGTGAATTGTAAATTGTGAACCAACCCAGCCATTCTGGAAAGTAATTTGGAACTATGCCCCAAAAGATGTTAAATCACACACAACCCTTTGACCTGGCAAAAGCATGATTAGGTTTATTCTTCAGAGAATTCAAAGAAAGACAAAATAGACCTATAAATATGAAAATATTTACAGGAACTCTTTTTGTGTTAGCAAAGAACTAGAAACTAAGAGGGTTCTCACCTATTGGAGAATGACTAAATAAATTATTTTCCCTGCTCCTGACTTTCTGGACTTCAAAACCATGCCTCAGCTACTGTCTCATCCTGGCTCTCCCCTCAGTAGTTGGGGATCTCCGTTCTGTGGAAGATTCAACCACCCTTATAACCATCTCATCCTGTGATGCCCCTCTAGCAGACCAGCCCCTTTCTCCCACTCATGAGTCCCTCTTGGGACCTCCATTTTGTGTAAGGACCCAGGCCATCCAGTCTTTACTCCCTTCCTGGCTCTTCCTCTGACTTTCTGGAGTTCAAAACTATGCCCCACATGGATGCTATCATGCCCCTTCCCCCTCCATTTCTGCTCCCTATTATCTTCCTCATTAGAATATAAACTCCTTGAGGACAGGGTTCATCTTTCTTCCCTAGTGCTTAGTGCAGTGATTGGCACACAGTAAGCACCCAATAAATGGTTGTTGTCCTGCTTTGCCTTGCCTTGTCTTATGGTATAGAAATGAATTATTATTGCATCATAAGAAATTATGAAATGGACAGTTCCAGAGAAAACTGAGAAGACCTCTATGAACTGATGCAGAGTGAAATAAGCAGAACTAGAATCAATTTATACAATGACAACAACATTATAAAGAAAAACAACTCTGGATGACTTTAGAACTCTGATCAGTGCAATGACAAACCACAATTCCAAAGGGCCACAGGTGACTCTCCATCTCCTGTTACAGAGATGGACTTGAAATACAGAATGAGATGTACATTTTAATGTGGCCAAGGTAGAAACTTATTTTACAGAACTATATATATTTCTCATGAGGATTTCACATTTTCTTTTATTGTTCACTTGGGGAAGGGGAAGGGAGTGAAAACAAAAGTTTGTAAAAAAAAATTGTAATTGGGCAACTAGGTGGCACAGTGGATAGAGTACTGTCCCTGAAGTCAGGGCAACCTGAGTCCCACCTTGGACTCTTAGTAGCTATGTTACTGCGGGCAAGTCAGTTAACCCCAACTGACTGAAAAAAAATTGTAATTAAAAAAGAGAATAAAAAAACTTGTGAAACTCAAGGGGCTCTCCAGTCTCTGCTTAAAAACCTCCAGGGTTTGGAAAGGAATCTCTTATTTCTTGAGGCAGTCCATTCCAGTTTTGGCATACAAGGCACGTATGCCTACTCTCTATTGCTGTTTAATTTAGGCAAATCAGTAGACCTCAGTTTCTTCATCTGTCAAAGGGGTTGGACTGGATGGCCTTTAGGATCCCTTTTAATTCTGCATTTATGATCCTATGATCCACTCTGGAACTCAGTTTCCATTTTTGTAGAATGAGAGGATTAGATTAGATGGCTTTTAAACTTCCTTCCAGCTCTAATGCTATGATGCTATGAGCCTCTCTGGGCCTCAGTTTCTTTATCTGTAAAATGGACTGGATAGCTTCTAAGATACTTTATAGCTCCAAAACTATAAGTTATTCTTACTTTGTCATTTTACCAGATGAGGAAACTGATGCACAGAGAGGGGAAGTGACTTCCCACAGCAGAAGAGCTAGGATTTGAATCCAAGGCCTCTGAGACCAGAGTCAGTGTTATGGCCTTTCTTCTGATACAGGGAAGCAGAGGGCATAAGGGCCATGTAACAAGGCTCACTGGACTAAATATAGGATCCAGCTAGAGAATTACTGCTTTTGATCCTGCCTCTACCAGGCTTTGCTATATGGCCACTGTCTGTTCTTTATCAGTAGGCTGCTGACCTTTATCTCAAGTTTAGCTTGATAAGCAATGAAAGGTTTTTTCTTCCAAATCAGCACTTAAGTCAACAATATTTGCTTACCTGGTGCCTGCTATACAATGTCCACGTACAGGAAAAGCAAGAGCCCTGCAATCCAACCATTCAGGTGACTGGAAGAACTTGAATTCTGGTTTTCTAGGAACTGGAAGAATGGAAGCTTTGCCACCTCGTGTTTCTTTTACTCTTTTGACCTCCCTCTTTCCATCTCTAAAAAGAAGAGGTAGCAATGTGTGTTTGGAGATGCTCAGATGAAAACTCCGAAGCAGCAGGTATTAAATGTTGTATCAAGTAATCCTAATAGCTGAAAACACTGATTAGGTAACTTAATGGTCCAATGCTTCCTCATACCTAATGATTATTGAGCCTGCTTACATGGACAAAGATAAAACCCATTTGGAACAAAACCTTCAACACTTTGAGGTCTTACATTTGCCACGTAGTTGTTGATGTTCAGTCGTTTCAGTCATATCCAACTCTCCATGAACCCATTTGGGATTTTCTTGGCAAATATACAAGAGTGGTTTGCCATTTCCTTCTCTAGCTCATTTTACAGATGAGGAAACTGAGGCAAACAGGGTTAAGTGACTTGCCCAGGTTCACACAGTTAATCAATGTCTGAGGACAGATTTGAACTCAGGAAGATGAACGAGTCTTCCTGATTCCAAGCCCAGTGTTCTATCCCCCATAACACCTAGCCACCCAATACTTTTGACATAGACCAACTTAAAATATCTCTCCTACTCTAAATATTTTCAAAGAACTTCCCAGTATGATTGCTGAAGCATTGTCAGTGAGAGAAAACATGGTGAAAATCTGTAGTACCGGAGGTGGACAAATGTTATCTTGATTTTCAAAATGGGAAAGAAGGTGTTTACTGCAAAATATAGGCCAGTGAACCTGATGTTTATTTCAGGACAAACCTAGAACAGAATGTTGTTGTTTGTCCTTTGTTCTCAAAGAGGACCAATGACTTCCTGAGGGTAATGTCTTGGCTTGTGAGTGGATTGGATTGAAGTGAGGTAGACCTACACAAAATCATCAGCCTCACTATCTCCTCCAGTCCCCAAAGTCCAGTGGCAATACAAAGGTCAAGCTAACTGGCAATGGCTATAGAATGATAATGGGATAGTTTGTCAACACCTAGAAGGAGAAAAAGTGATCATTAAAAGTCAGGATGAATCTAAGACTAACCCAGCCTGACACAAAGAAGCAATGCAACTTGGGTCAAATATTGTGGACAATGTTGGTATGATACTGTCAAGGTCAACGCCACATCCTTTCTTTCTGTTAATGATAGGTAGCAACTAAAGAGGAAAGGGACACATGCTATCAGTCAAAATCATGCTATTAGGTAGTTTTTCTTTACTGTTGTGGGGGAATGTATTTTGTAAGGAGAGTTCATTTGGGGGCTTTTGGGGGAAAGTATCTTGTATTAAAATTTCTCAATAAACATTTAAAAAGAAAAAAAAGAATCTTCTGCCAAACTAACCTTATTTCCTTTTTTTAAATTTCCAAGTGGATTCACTAGAATTGTAGATCATTGGGATATAATTAATAACAACCATTTATAGAGCATTTTAAAGTTTGCAAAGCCCTTCACAAACATTATCTCATGGGTGGCTAGGTGGTGCAGTGAATAGAGCACTGGCCCTGGAGTCAGGAGGTTCTGAGTTCAAATTTGACCTCAGACATATAACACAAAAACTAGCCTGTGACCTTGGGCAAGTCACTTAACCCCAAGTGCCCTCCAAAAAGTGGAGAAAAAAAATCCATGGTTCAAATATTATCTCATTTTGTTCTCACAACAACCCCAGGAAGTAAGCGCTTTAATTAGCTCCACTTTATAGATAAGGAAACTGAGGAAGATAGGTTAAGTGACTTCCTAGGTCATGCCACTAGTAAGTGTCTGAGGCTAGATTTGAACTCAGGTCTTCCTGACTCTCTAGTCCAATGTTCTATCCATTGTGCCACTTAGCTGTCTATATAATATAATATAATGGACTTAGTATAGATGCATGTCAGCAAGGCATTTGACAAATGAAGTCACATAGTAGAGAGTAAATAGTGGAAAGGGTATCATATTTAGAATTTTAGGATTTGAGTTCAAATTCTGGTTCTGCTGCTTACTACCTGTGGGACCTCAAAAAGGGAAAGAAGGTGGTTACTTCAAAATATAGGCCAGTGAACCTGATGTTTATTTCAAGACAAACCTAGAACAGAATGTTGTCTGTCCTTCATTCTCAAAGAGGACTAATGGCTTCATTTTTTTTCCCTTAATCTTGTAATTCTGGAATTTGGCTACTATATTTCTTGGAGTTTTCAATTTGGGATCTCTTTCAGGAGGAGTCTGGTGAATTCTTTTGATAACTATTTTATCTTCTGATTCCAGGACTTCAGGACAGTTTTCTTTGACAGTCTCTTGGAGGATGTTGTCCAGGCTGCTTTTTTCATCATGGCTTTCCGGTAGACTAATAATTCTTAAGTTATCTCTCCTGGATCTGTTCTCTAGGTCAGTTGTTTTTCCAGTGAGATATTTTACACTTTCTTCCAATTTTTCAATCTTCATGTTTTGTTTGATTGACTCTTGGTGCATCATAGAGTTCTGAGTTTCAGTTTGACTGATTCTAATTTTTAGCATATTATAGTCTTCGGTTAGTTTTTGAAGGTTCTTTTTTAGGGAGGCATTTTCTCCAATAACTTCACTCATTTTACTTTCCAATTTGGTCACTGTAGATTAAAATTTGTCTTCTGCCTCCCTAATTTGATCTTTAAAATCTTTCTTAAGCTCCTCCAAGAATGCTTTCTGGGCTTGAGACCAGTTCATATTTCCTTCTGTGGTCTCAGGTGTGAGTGTAGAAGGACTAATGACTTCATGAGGGTGATGTCTTGGCATGTGAGTGGATTGATTTCACCTCACTATACCTTAGTTTCCTCATCTAGAAAATGAGGGGTTTGGACTAGATGACCTAAATCTGTGAGCTGATAATTCTAAATTCACACAATATCCTTGTGAATTTATGCTCACCAAAGTTGTTTTGTACAGTTATGGAGGGTGACTAGCACAGAGTTCAAATAGAAGAGGGATTCCCTATAGATGGTCAAGTCTTATGAGGCTTATGAGGAACTCAGGGAGGACTAGCAACTCTGATGTGAGGGCTTGGTGTGCCCTTTTCAGGGCTCATTCTCCTTTGGTGTTCACCTTCACCCAACTTTCACCTGTGACTCTAAAAAGCTATAGCATGAACAGGGACCACGCCCCAGTAAAACCATCTTAAATCAGGGTGATGGTAACTGACCTCAAACCTCAAAGGCCTCAAACCCATTGGTCAGGTAGAGGAACATCTACCCCAAGAACATGAAGACTTCCCCTATTGGAATGGGCAGATGAGGACATTTTATTCCAATAGCCACAAAGGTAACTGAACAGGTGCTGTGAAGCACTCAGAGCTTGGTCAGACATCAAAGATGCCAAGATAATCTATTGCATCCCCAGTCATTGCCAAGCATCTTGACTTTTGTCCTGCCACTGAACTTTTATGACTAAAGAAGAGAGAGGCTGACAACTTTGCACAAGTCTGATTTGCTTAAATACAATTGATGTGCAAGTCAAGACATCACCCCATGATTTCATTGTTCCTTTTCAAAAAACAAAGGTTGAATAACATCAACAAAGTCTTACAAATACTCCTATGTGCAACTATCATGATTCTGATTGCATCAGGCTCTGGAACACTGCAGAACCTCCCAAATGAGTTACAAAATCACTGGGAAGAGTTTAACCTAAATAACCCCATAGGAAAAACCAGGAGCACAAAGAATGGGTATTGTCCAGACTGTGATATATCATTGAATGGACAATACACACACATATATTTATATATGTGTACATATATATAGCTTATACAAACATGGTGAGTAAGAACTGACTGCCACATGTTGCCAGTGAAGAATTATGCATGAGAAGCATTATAGGGAAAGTCTTTAGTGGGCTACATGACCTGAAAAAAAAAAGACAGGTGAGGATCAACCAGCTGGCAGTCCATGTGCTCCACTAATGTCCATAAAATGTCAAAAGATCTAGAGGAAGCCCTTCCACCCTCCCCATCCACATCGGCACTTTGGGCAGACCCCCAGAGAATGATTTATGGTAAGATCCAAGTCACACAAGATGTGCTGTAGATGGGTTCTGATCTGAACCAATGAAGGCAGTTCCCATGCTAATGACATCAGAGATCCACAAAAATCCTGAAATATCCATTCTGGACAAGACTGAAAGACATGTAGTCTGGATAGTGTAGTTAGCTGGGCTTAGAAGTGATGGGCTCTGAAGAGTATGTGGGGAAGGTTTTGTTTTTATCTTTGTAATCACAAGATCTAATATAGTACCTAACATACTAGGTACTTAATGTATGTTTATTTATTGATTGAGCTAAAACTGACAGGACATCTTGATAGTACCAGTACTTAATCCCCCAAGATATCTTTGGATAGGGTCTGTGAATTTGGATAAGAAAAATAAAATTATGCCCTTATTTTCACTAACCTCTTGGTTCCTTCAATTGTGAATTTTAAAATATATAAATACATATTTTACACACACACACTCTCTCTCTCTCTCTCTCACACACACACACACACACACACACACACACACACAGGCAAACTAGGTGGCAATGTGAATAGAGCACCAGCCCTAGAGTCAGGACTATCTGGCCTCAGGCAGTGATCCGGGGCAAATCACTTAACCCCAACTGCCTCAAAAAAAAAATTCTGATAAAGGATCCATAGGCATAACCAGACTGCCAACAGGATCCATGACAAAAAAAATTAAAATTAAAATTAAGAACCCTTAATGGGGTTGTCCTAGATGCTTGTCCTAGCCCTTTGTCCTTGATCCTGTTCTGTTAAATACTTCTACCACTGACTTGACTGAAGGCATAGATGGTACTTGTTTTGAATTTGGGGATAACATGAAGCCAAACAGGAAAGGTGACATATTGGATGGCAGAATAAGGATCTGAAAAGACTCACAGGCTGGAAAATGAGGATGAATCAAGTTAATAAGATGAATTTTATGTGTGTATGACTTCTTTGGTGTAGGCAGAGTGAGGATATTCCCAGTACTGATATATAGCTTAGGCACTGTTCTGCAACTTATGAGTCTGAGGTTAGTTGCCTGGGGCACTGAGGAGGTAGGTGATATGCCCAGAATCACACAACCAGGATAAATCAGAGGAAGAATCTGAACCTAGGTTTTCCCAACTGAGGCTAGCTCCTATTCACTACAAAATTCACTGGAGATGAGTTAAAATTCCATGTTTGGGCTCAAAAAATCAAATAGGTAGTACCGAGAGGGAAGATATAGGTACAGCATAATTCACTTTTTAAAAAAGATCTAGGAGTTTTAATGGACAGAAAACTCAATATGAATTAGTGGTTGAAAAAAACCATTGTGATCTTGGGCTGCATTAATAGAAATAAAAAGTTTATGGGGAGCCACAGGAATAGCACCTCTGGTGTGAATGCTTGCCAAGCCCTTTTCAAGGTTGCTCATACACCTTTGGTGTTCATCCCATAACTCAACTTTCACCTATGGCTCCAAGAAGCTGTCACATGCACAGCAGCCATGCCTTGGATAAGAGCATCTCGGCAGACAGGCTAAATCAGGTTGGAGGCAACCCAACAGGCCTCAAACCCTTCAGTGAGTTAGGGGGATGTCTATTCCAAGTATGTTGAAGACTTCCCCTAGTCTTCAATGGGGGGATGAGAACAATTTGTTCCAACAGTCATGGAGGCAGCTGAAGCAAGCATAGTGGAACACTTAGAGCTTGGTCAGACATGGAAGACACCAAGGTCATCCACTGCATCCCAGGCCATCATCACCAGTCATCTTGACTTTTGTCTTGCCCTGGACTTTGATGACTCAGAAAGAGAGAGTGAGGCTGACAACTCTGCTTCACTTAAATCCAATTCATGAGCAAGTCAAGACCATGATGTCATTGGTCCTCCTCAGAAACAATGATGAACAACAATAACAATGTTCTTGGTAAGTTCAGGAAGTGATTGTCCTCTTGTCAGGCGATACCGTACTTGAAACACAGTAGGCATTTCGTATGTTTTTAATTGTATGATATAAAACTGACAGGAGAATTTTTAGAGCAGGGTACTTAATTCCCCAACTCAGTTCCCATCTGAGAAATTATATCTGATTCTAGGTGCCATATTTTAGAAGAGCTATTGACAAGCTGGAGCAAGTCCAGAAGAAGATAGCCAGGATAGTAAGGATGCTCAAAAAGTACCTGAGACTGTTTAGCTTGGACAAGAGACTTGGTTGAGGGGCTGTCTTCCACTATGTGAAGGGCTCTCATATGGAAAAAGGATTAGACTTGTTCCACTTGGCCCCAGAGGAAAGAACTAAGACCACTAAGGTGCAAGTCATAGGGAGGCATAACTTACTAAAAATGAGAGCTATCAAAAATTAGGATGGGCCATCTTGCAGCAAAGCAAGTTTCTCCATTACTAGAGGTTTTCAAGTAAAGGCTGTGATGTACTATATAGGGTTCTTAATTTGGTTAGGGGTTGGACTAAATGAACCCTGAGGTCCCTTTCCAAGAGTCTACGATTCTATGGAATATAGAGTGGTCAGGAAATAACCAGGTTTTACTGGGTTAAGGGCAGTTATTTTGCATTAAAAATAGACTAGGCTTGGTTTCCTCACAGAGCTGGGCAACTGCGTAGTAATTTACAAATGGAAACACAAACAGAGTTGGCAGCTCTGGTGGACTAAGTCATTTCAAAACCCATATAAAAACTCATTTCATTTCCCTTGGTTTCCTCAACTGCAAAATCAGGAGGTTGGACTGAAACTTAAGGTCCTATGAAATTAACAAACCAGCATAGCTGTCCTTCATATTAGGATTCAGATTTAGAACAGGAAGACTGTAAAGGTCATCTGTTCCAACACCCTCATTGTATGGAGGCCAAGATGATTAAGTGATTTGCCCAAAGTCATATAGGTAGTAAGTGGCAGAGTCAGGATTCTAAGCCAGGTCCTCAGGCTCCAAATCCAATGTTCTTCCCACTGCATTACTGAAAACTTACTAAGTTATGATGGCCCAAGAACCAAAAGACCCAGAACAAAGCAACAAGGAAGAACCTTAGAACCACCATCACACCCACGACTGCTAAGAGTAATGTTTGGTTTTTTACCCTCTTGGGAGCCCTCTAACACCAGATTTTAAATGTTGTTTTTTTTTCAAACCAGAAAAGATTAGTAAAAATAGCAGCTGTCTTTCCCAAGTCCCCTGACAACAAATACACCCCCTCAAACTTTACCATGGTGAAAGGAAGGAATCTGACACCACCAGTTTGATTGTGGGTAGTGTTGAGCGAGAGAGGTCACTCTTTGGACTCTGTTGCCCCTCCCTTGCTGCCTTGGTGAGAAATCACTTCAGTGGTCAGAATGTTGGACTCTAATTTTAGCTAGGAGTATCTAGGACTCATATAAAAGGAATTTTCTAACTTCACCTAATCGTTGCACTACAGATCTAGTTAGAAGAGTTCTCAGAAGTCATCTCATCCAACACCTTCATTTTACAGGTGAGGAGGTTAGGTGACTTCCCCAAGGTCACACATGTAGTAGTATCAGAGGCATCATTCAAACCCAGCTTCTCTGACTTTAGAGCTCTTGTTTTTTTGTTTTTTCCTACTGTACCACAAGGCTTCTCATCAGCAGGGTTCAGAACTTAAGTATCTCCTCCAAGATCACAAGGTGAATTAGCATCAAAGCCTGGACTAGAGTCCAGGTCTCCACGACTTGCCCCTTCCCCCAAGTGCTGTATTGTGATTCTTGTTTTGTTTCTCACAACACTAAAAAACAATCAGAAGTGTTCTCACTGACAAGAAGGCAAAGGCAATACCAACTTCCCCAAGGTTATCCACAGAGGCAGCTAAGAACGGACCTTGTCACCCTGGCTACTGCTCATATCATCCCATTGCTGTTGCTTAAAAAACAAAAACAAAACAAACAAACAAACAAAAAAAAACCTCAAGCCCATACAATAGAATAGAGAAAAGAGGACATCTTTGCTTTAAATGATTTTTATTAAAAATTGTACCAGTTGTTGAAAAAAAGACTCCATATATATATATATACATGTATGCATGTGAAGAACATAAAGCCAGTATACTGTACAGATACAAAACAGGCTCCCTTTCCCCAATTCCTCTCCCTCTTCTCCCTCCTCCAATTCTCCTTCCCTCCCTCTCTTTCCCTGCCAGGTCCCAGGAGGCAAAGGGCAGAGTCCTGGAGATCCGTCAGCAGGGGCAACAAAATGCTACATTCTCACTGGGTCTCCATCCACAGCAGAGAAATAGGGTCTATGCCTCTTGGGAATAGCCCAGTTGGTGTGGAATAAGGGGGAAGAAGGTAGGAGGTTAACCAGCAGGCCAGCTTCTGGAAGCAGGGCCACTTCAACTCAAGCAGATGAGGTCTGCCAGCCATGGAGAGAGAGTGTGGAGTGCATGCCCTAGGGCCCCCTATCTCCAGAGGGCACTGAGCACCAAGGGACAAGCACCAGTTAGAAAAACCTTCTCTGCCCAGCACTGGCAACAGTCCAGGAAGCAGCAAAACCATGGCATTAGAAGTAAGTCAGGAAATCAGTTACATCCACAAGGGAAGGCCCTGGGAAGCTGTTTGAGTTGGAGGCCCCATCAAATCCTAAATACTACTGCCAACCCTGGTGCCTGGGTATCCTCAAGTCTTGACAAGTGATCAGACTGCCTTAGGGCCATCAAAGAGATGGGGGCTGGGGGGATTCACACTAACTGCCTCCTATCCTCCTAAGAACTGGGATCCACCCCACCCTTCCCAGTAGGGGCCCTCTGACTCAGGGAAGTTCCAGGACAAGGTTCTGCAACATATGATTTGCAGCAAACACCAGACACCCACATGGATCCTAAGCCATCCCATTCCCGTTTCTTCTCTTACTCTTCCCCCCATTAAAAAAAAAAACCCAACAACTTCCCCCTAAAGGCAGGAAATCTCATGAAAGGAAAGGCATAGTCCCTGGTTCTCACTTCTCAGAAAGTAGCCACAGTGAAGGATCAGCCCCTTCCCCCGGACAGCTGGCAGGAGCACCATTTCTGTCGGGTGTCCCTTTCTCACATATATGCATACATACATACACACATACAAACAAAAAGCACACACATATTCCAGTGCATTCAATGTGATGGGGCTGGGAGAAGAGTCCTGGTATCTGCAACAGGCCACAGTTGTCTGCTCTGAACACAAACACACACCCCTAGGGGACTGGTTTGTAGGTCATTGGGAGGTGATTTTTTTCCACTTTGGATTGAGCAAGAGAGGTCAACTCCCTAGAGACCCAAGAGTAGGAGGCTCACACAGACACTTATTTCTGCTGGGGAGGGAGGAGGGGAGAAGGAGGGTATGTCTCAGACACCCCCTCCCCCCTTCCTAGGGGTTTGGTCCCAGGCTGCCCAAACCATCCTGCTCCCATCTCTGGCTGATCCATTCCAGCAGCTACAGACCCCTAACTCTGGAACACCAAGTTCCTGAGCCAGGGGACTGCACTGGTATTGACAAGGGGGCTCCCAAGAGAAATTCCAGGATAAATAATTTGGCTCTGTCGTCCCCTCAGAACCCCATTCCAGTCTTCAGCTGGTTACAGGGCATTTCTCTGACTTTCTCCCCTTCTACCTCCCTACCCCAAGAGGCAGCCAGGCTACGGGGGGAGGGAGTATCTCAGAGGCTAGACCTAGGAACCATTCCAGCCTTTTCACACAGTGGGAGGTGGGGAAAGCAAGGGATAGAATCCTAAATAATACAAAATCAGCCCTTTCCCCACCTCCCAGTGTCCTCCATTTAGTTTTAAAATTTTGCCCAGGCTTGTCTGAGGACACACTCAGTTCCTAACCTCACATCAGTTAGCAATTTTGAGGGGAGAGAGGGAAGGGAAGCTGTAGAGGAGGGTGAGATGGGGAAGGTGAATTCAGTGAGTCAGCAGGTGAAGAGTTGGGGTGGCAGGGAGGTGGGATCGCCTGCTGTGGTGTGAGCAGCCCCTGCCCCAGTCACAAAGACTCTATGGCTCAGCTTGAGAGAAAAACCACAAGAAACCAAGCAAGCACTGATTCCACACATCTGGGATAGAGTTGAGGAGGGAAAAGGAGAAGGGGAAAGCTTCTGCAAGACAGAAAAGATTCTGCCTTCAAAGCCCAGTTTTAAGGGCCCCAGGTGGAAATAAAGCATTATGACAACCCTATCTGTTCTCCACACTCTCCAGCATGGAGGATTAGGGGTAGCCTGGCAAACTCCAAACTATTTAGATGATAACAGCTGGAGTCACAGCACTTGGTATCACAGCCTTGATTCACAGAAGGAAGATGCACATGCATCCATGACCCACCCTGGAAAGGATGCCAGAATCCCAGTGGGAACATTCAGGGGAAGAGCAGTATTGGTCAAGAGATGGGCAGGTGAAAGGAAACCTTCCCAAAGTCCATTTGTGAGACACATGTTTGTAAGTCCTGCATCCCAGCCCCCTGCCTCAGTTCCCTGGGAGACTTCTCTTCGCTCATCAAAAGCTAACTTTCTTAGCCAAAAAAATACAGTATGTACCCTGAGATGAGATTCCAGGTTATAGTAGGGGAGGTCTTGGGATAAGACACCATGGAATCCAAGCAGAAGGGAGCTAAGACCAGTGGTACCTCATGGTCTTAGGCTCCACAAAAGCACCAAGTCAGCAGTCTGCTCCAGAGACTACCTCCCCCTGGCCAAAGAATTAACTGATACCATCTAATGTCTCCCTCAACCGTACTTGTCCTGAGGGTGATCTGGTGCTGAAAGATGAGACAGACAGTAGCCCATCTTCCATTTCTGATGGGAGCCTTTCCTGCCCAGGGAGAACATCTTCCATAAACCAAATTCCTTTAGCACCAAATTGTATCCCTTCTTGGAGATTTTTTCTCCCAAAGTATAATTTAAATTCTAATGGTTGATTAATGTGTTTCCTGTTCCCTCTTCAGACTAGACCTCACTCATGAGATGCCAGGCAGCCATTCTGATTGTTTTCTTTGGTGGGGGTGGGGAGAGAAACAGACAGACAAGTGCAGAAGAGTTATACCCAGGGGAAGATGGAAAAAACAAGGACAGACCTGAAAGCCAGCCTTGAATTTAGCTCCACCTTTTGTTCCATAAACCCCCCCCAAGACCCTATAGCTCAGCAGATAAAAGTCACTAGCCACCCCCACCCCTTATGCTTTGCTTCTTCCCACCTAGTATTACTTACAAAGGAAGATGGTGGAGAATTCAATAGAAACTAGAAATTCCATCTTGACACTTCTTTCCCAACAACAAATGGGAAAATGGCCACTTATCTAGTGCCCCACATGACCCAGAATTTTAAACCAGAGTTCTCCTTTACCCATGTAGTGGCTTTCCAAAAAGAAGCTGACAGCCCTCCACCTCTCTCTTCCCTACAAAGGAAGCTGATGTAACAAGCTGACTGACCATTCCACTTATTTCAAGATGAAGGTCAATTTACTTTTGAGTTACTTCTAGTCCCTAGAAGAAAATCTTATCAATTCTGAGTCACTGCCAGATCCAGAGCCTGCTTATAAAAAGTCTGGTCCACTCAATAGCAGGCCTCATGTGGCTGTGGCCCCAATTGGACCCTTGGGACCCACCTAAGGGTAGGAGGGATACTAGAGATCCTGAGGCAGCTGTCCACGGGATTACATCCTCTGGGGCTGCCACTGGTCAGGGCTGAACCTGAATTTGCAACCAATTAAGTGACTGCTGAACTTGCTAACCCTTTAGTCCCTGATGGCTGTATATCCAAGATGGAAGCCCATGTTGAGTAAATTTCTATTATACTCAAATGATAATGGTCAGAACAGTGCTGCCACCTTGCAGTGTTCTGTATTAAGCTCAGCAAACCTATCTTCTCTTCACTCTGAGGCGAAGGAATTCACAGCCACACTCTGCAGTAAAGGGGATCGTGAGAGAAGCCAGGCAAGGTGACTAACACAGGCCTGATGTCAGCACATCTGGTTTGTTTTTCCTCACACAAATCCAGTCTCCAAGTTTGGGCATTAGAATCTATGCCAAACATCAGCCACGGAGAAGAGCTGGTTCTTGTGAACTGGGAGGGGCCAAACCCAGCTCCCTTTTCATGAGTTGGCACTGTCCTTAGGAAGAAAGGACTAGTTGATGGTCATCTTCAATACCTGCTGCTCAAAGGTCCATTTGCCAGGAGCCAGCAGAAGGTCTCGTCAACACAGCTACACCACCAGCCTTTCCTTCAACAGTGTTTGACCAAGACTCCCCAGCCTGGGAGATGGCTGGGAGCAGAGCAAATGTCCCTTGCTGAATGGGTCTTATGTACAAAAAAGATAATAAAACAAACAAAGACCCAGAAACAAACAAATTTCAAAATAATAATAACAATAAAAAACTTCACAAGACACAGTGCCAGTTTTCCTGGAGTTCTGCCTGCTGTCTTGCTCCAGGAGTAGGAGTGGAAGTGGGGTTCTCCCAGTGATCCACACACACAGAGGGGCAGCAATGTCTCACCTAGGGCCCACCCCATTCCTGTTCTCTCTGTTCAAGGCCAAATTGTGAAGGAAGAGGAGGATCTGCCACCACACATGGTTTCGGTTCTGCTGGTGCTGAAAGAAAAAAAAAAATCCACGTAAGTCCCACACAGATTCTTTATCAACTCCAATAAAAATTCATTTCCACATTTCTTGGGGCAGGCACTTTAATCCTATCAGCACAGCAAGCTTAAAAAAAAGGAGGGGAGAGAAAGGGGTGATGGAGAAGAGAAAGTTAAATTCTCCAAAAACAATTGTCGTTCTAACATTAAAAAGAAAAGACCAGACTCTTTAGGCATTGTGCACAAGAGGATTAAACTTCTTTCCCCCTCCTGCTTGCAAGATTTTACAGAGTTTAGCCAAGAGCTGCTTTTAATCAGATTGGCTCCTGAGCCTCTCAAACCCCAGCTGCACTAACAACAAACTTTTTTCAGAAAGAAAGGGAAAAAAAGTGCCCCTTTTCCCCCAAAGTTACACAGAGAACAAGGGAGTGGGGAGGGAGAGGGGAGGGAGTCTCCATCTGCAAGTGATTTGACACTGTGAAGGTCAAAGGGTTAATCTTCAATTTAAACCACACTGCTGAGGCAGCAAAAATCTGATTTCATCCAGTGCAAACACACACACACACACACACACACACACACACACACACACACACACACACACACACACACACACACACACACTCTTGTGCACTCTCCCGCTTCCCCTGCTTTCCCTTCCCAGCATCTCCAGCTCAGTCCTGCCCTTTTTATAGCTATTCTTGACAGTAAGCCATAAATAATCCCTCTTGGAACCCTTTCCTACTGACTGGAGCCAATTAAACCTTAAGCAAGAGCATACTTGAAAACAAAACAAAAACAAAGCGTGCACACTACACTCCCGGAGGTTATCCCAGGTCCTTCTGTTAGGCAGGAACACTGGAGGCAAAGTTCAGGGGTCAGTGGTCTCCAGGAGCCTGCTGGTGTCCTACCCAAACAGGTAGGGACTGGAGAGACCAGACACTCCTCCACCTCTGATCATCCATTGGCTAGAAGGGTCTTTGTTCAAGAAAGACAGACTTCTCTCCTTATGGAGTCAGAGGACTGGGCTGGGGGAGTGTGTCCTGCAGGGAGAACATGGTGGAAAGCCCCATCAGAACCTGCAATGAGGAACCCTATGTACTGGAGCTTCTCCAATGGCCCAGTCAGCAAATCAGACATTTGAAGAGAAATTTCATAAAATGTTTTCCCAGGGGACTTGAACCTTCTCTTTAAAGAAGACTTCAACCATAGCACCAGGCGACTCAGAGTATGAGTCAGATGGCCTGAAAATCACACAGTGAGTCAGTTCCAGCAGATCTGGAAACTGACCCCAAATTTCCTGACTCCCAGGCCAATAGCAATATCATCCAGCAACTAACCTACCCAACATTTTCCATTAGCAGAGGTGAACTTCCTTAGGTTCTCCCTCTCCTTTGACCTTAGCCACAGAGATAAAATATACCTTCTAGGGTCCCTGGCCTGAGGGGTTTCACCAAAATGAGCAAAGAGATGCCCTTGGGGAGAATTCTTAGAGTCCATCCAGTAGGCAATGGCATTCCTCTCCCTTCCCCAGAGGGATAAGAGGCAGGGAAGAGGGGGTAAGCAATCATACTTGGGAGCCCAAGGGAAAACAGGGATGTGCCACTGAAGGAGGCCGGCAGATCCATGCCAGGGGGAGACTGATGACTTCCTCCTGTTTTGTAAACAAAGACAGTAAATGAGGAAACATGCGCTGGGCTTAGAATCTGGTTAGAGTAAAGGAGCATGAAGAACTCATGCAAACCTGACTATTCAGGCAGGCAGCAGGGGAGCAGACCACTCCTGGCCCCCTTCCCCCAGCTGCAGGCAGACACAGGTGCTAAATCTGGGTAGTGCCGCAAGGAAGGAGATGAGAGGAAAAGCTGCTCTTCAGGTGGGTCAGGTTGCATCACCAGAATCCCTGTTGCTCTCCTCCAAGAAAACCATAAAGCTGAATCCTCCTGTTTTCACCACACTACCCTCTTGTATTATCAGAGTAGACCACCTGTTCCCTCCTCTCACTGGGAGTGAAGAACATGGCAGGAAACCAATTCAAAACCACAGCAGAGGCAGCAGGGTATAATGGACGAGGTCTGGCTCTGGAGTCAGAGGTCAAATCCCCCTATGAAACTGACTCCCTATAGGAGCTTGAGCAATTTGCCTCCCTGGGTCCCAGTTTTCTCATCCATAAAACACAAGATTGGATTAGATGGCCTCTGAGGTCCTTTACAGTGATGGAGCTATGAACCTAGGCCCTGTTGACTAAACATTTAGAATGCCATCCCAGGATGTGCCACTGACCCATCTCCAGGATCTTGGCTGGAAGCTAAGATTGTCATCTAATCTAACATATATCAAGAATCCCCACTACAATATCTCCCATGGTCAAAGAACTATATGAAGGGGAATGTGCTACCAATGCTGCCCATTAGACTTCTAGTAACTTCCTAACAATGAGAGGGTTTCCTTCTATTCAACCAAACCTTCAATCTGTCCCCTCAAACTTCCACTTATAGGTTCTTGCCCTGAAAGCAGAAATCAAATGCCCTTCCAAATAACAGCCTTTCAAAGATTTCAAGACACCTGCCATTCCTTCCCCTACTGAGTCTTATTTTCCAGGCTAAATATCCCCTAGCTTCTTCAACCATGTAGGCCTGGCCTTTGTGCCTTCCATCATCATGGGTTCCAAACCACACTGGCTCTCAGTGATTCACCAAAAATAGGGCCAAGCCCAAGCCTCACTTGGTTTTGATGTCTCAAAATGTAAATAGCAATTGTTTCTGTTCTGAACAGAAACTCTGAGGGTCTTCCCCTCTTTAGATGGATTCTTTTGTGAAGGCAAACTAGGCCATCTTTTGGCTCAATTCTTATCTAGTCTTTAATCACTGAAAGGGTATTGCCTCAGACAAACTAAGACGTGGGAAAGACCTTAGCTTAAAAAGGGCCAAAGTCTCCCACTGCATCCCAGCCATCTCCAGTTGTCCTGACCCATGTCTTCCTATTGGACTCCAATAATTCTGGGGGAGAGAGTTAGGCTGGTGACTTTGCACAGTTCTGCCTCACTTAAATCCTATCCACTTGCAAATCAAGATATCATACTCAAGATATCATTGATCCCCTTTGAGAACAAAGGGCCAAGAATAATAACAACCTTCTAGCTAAGGTACCTCACAGAGGCCAACCCTCTTCATCTTACAGTGAGGAAGCTGAGATCTAGAGGTGACAAGGTCACAGTGGTAGTAAGTGCCAAAGAAAGTGTTAGAGCCTAGGCTGATAAATGAGTCAATACATGAAAACCGAATTCACTATTATGTGCCAAACACTGCTAAAAGTTGGGAATAGAAATACCAAAAGCAAGTCAGCTCCTGACTTCAAAGAGCTTACCTTCTATGCGGAAGACCACAACACAAGGAAGTGGAGGCTAAAGTAACGAAGAGTGTTTTGTTCTAGAAAGCTGGAAAGATCATGAGTGGAATCACAGGATAATCGGGTGAAACGTTCCTTCCAGGAATGGCAGTATTGATTTAATTACTGACCTCATGACAAGCAGTGGAAAGCAGGGAGGGTGCAGAGGAGGAGGATGGCATTATAGAAATGCACAGTGGAGGATCTAGTAGGGAGGGACCTAGATAAACCTTCACCAATCAGGAACACGATGCCCCCAAGTGGGAGCTGACATGCTTGGCTGGAGGCAAGACTGGAGTGCAGAAGCAGATGGTCTGACCACTGTACCAAGTTGCCTTCCAGATCATCCTCTAACTTACTGTTGTTCTTTCTAAAATGTGGCACCCAGAATGGAGCACAGTACTCTAAACGTGGTCTGAATAGGACAACGTGCAATGGAATATCCTGTGTTCTGTACATTATGCTGTCCTTAACTCGGCCTAAAATCACATTGGCTTTTTTGGCTACCATTTTGTAGAGCTGACTCACATCGAGCTTGTGGTCCACTAAAACCCCAAGATCAGGAGCGCTTAACTTTGGGGTCCATGAATTTTTTGTTACTATTTTGATAATTGTATTTCATTATGGCTGGTTTCCTTTGCAATTCCACACACTTTATTTTAAGCATTTAAGAACATTCTCCTGAGGAGAGATAGTCCATAGGATTCATCAGACTTCCCCACAAAAAAAAGGTGAAGGACTAAGAATCCCTTATGGATAATCTTTACATTGAATGATTGTCTAGCCATACCTTGCCCATCTCATACTTGTCAAGGTGATTTTTAAAAATCTAAATGTAGGATTTCATTAAATTTCATCCCGTTCTTTTCAGCCCACTATTCTAAGGCTGTCAAGATCTCTTTGGATCCTAACTCTGCCCACTAAGATATATGCTATCTTACCACATCTACATCGTCTACAAATACAAGTAAATCTCTATGTGCTTCAATATTTCTCACATCCCAATAGAGAGCCTATAAATCTGCCCACCAAAAGCACTGACTGAGTGACTACTATGGGTCAGGCACTGGGCTCACTACTAGAGCTGAAAAGCAAAAAGCCAAACAGGACCAGTTGTCAGAGAACCTACATTCTGTTGGAGGAACCAACATGTGTATCAGAATGCTGGAGACAATAGCATTCCCCACCTCCTTCACCTTAATCAGTGTAGATTATGTATAGAAATTGCCCCCAGCTTCCTGTTAAACTGTTGTTGTTCAGTCGTGTCCAACTCTTTGTGACCTCATTTTGGGGCTTTCTTGGCAAAGATACTGGAGTGGTTTGCCATTTCCTTCTCCAGCTCATTTTTACAGATGCGCCTCCTCGATTCCCATCCTGTTAAATAGGTATATACAAAGTGGATGCAAAGTGATAGAAATGGGGGTGGGGGACGGAACTTAGCAGTTGGTAGGGTTAGGAAAGGCTTCCTTCTTTTTTTTTTTTTTAAAGCAATTGGGGTTAAGTAACTTGCTCAAGGTTACACGGCTAGTCATTATTTATGCGTGGGTGCTCATTTTCTGAGGCCGGATCTGATCTCCGGTCATCCAAACTCCGAGGCCGGCACTCTTACTCACTGCTCCACCTAGTCGCCCCTTTAGGGCAATTGGGGTTAAGTAACTTGCCCAAGGTTACACGGCTAGGTTTTTGTTTGTGCGGATTAAGTGTTGGAGGCCGGCTCCGAACTCAGGTCCTTCTGATTCTAGCGCCGGCGCTCTATTCACTGCACCACCTAGCCGCCCCGAAAGGCTTCCTTCTTAATGGGCAACCCCAGCAAAGAAGCTGCATTGTAGAGCTCTTGGGAACCAAAGCACTTCTAAGTTCATTTCTGGAGAATAATGTGTGGAGACACAGAATTGGCTGAGAAACTGAGATTGCTGCCCACCAGGGAAGGCTGAGCTGATTCTGGAAAGGGAGGATCAACAGGACAAGGCCCTCAATTGCTTACTGAGTTCACAAAGGCTAATGTAGGAGACAGACTATAGAGTCAGATCTAGAGCTGGAGGGGCCTTGAGAGGCTAGCTAGTCCAACCAACCTTCTTATTTTACAGATAAGGAAACAGAGGCCCAAAGAGGTGAAGGGATTCAGCTGAGATTGTATCAGTAGGAGGTGACTAGGGCTGAGATGCAAACCCAGGTCCTTTGACTCTAAGTCTAGTACTTGGGCAGACTGCTGTATTTATACTTCTCAGATAGTTATTCATGTACTTCTTGGATAGGTACAGCATACAAAAATTAGCTGGACCCAGAAAAGATCAGCCTAATCAGGTGGTACAATGGGTAAGCAGAGTCCCAGAGCTGAAGTCTGGAAGACCAGAGTTCAAATCCAGCCTCGTACACTTACTAGTTGTATGACCCTGAGCAAGTGACTTAACCTCCTTCAGTCTCTGTTTCCTCATCTATAAAATGGGGATAAGTCAACACCCATTCATTAAAGGTCTACTACATGCCAGATACTGTAGTTAAGTACTGGGGATACAAAGAGGCAAAAGACAATCCCTGCCCTCAAGGAGTTTACAATCTAATGGAGGAGACAACATGCAAACAAATATAATAAACAGCCCAAATAGGAAATAATTAAAAGAGGGAAAGCGCTGGAATTAAGGGGAGTAATAATAACGGGCCCCACCTCCCGGGGTGGTGGTGAGGATCAAATGAGATATTTATAAAGTACTTTGCAAAACTTAAAAGAGCTATATAAATGTTTGCAAAGAAATAAATTGTGCTGTGTTTTCAATGATTTGCAAAGAGCCTGTTACCACAAGAACTGGTTTTTTTGTTTGTTTGTTTTGTTTTTTGCTTTTTTTGGAGGGCAATTCGGGTTAAGTGACTTGCCCAAGGTCACACAGCTAGTTTTTGTGTTAAGTGTCTAAGGCCAGATTTGAACTCAGAACCTCCTGACTCCAGGGCTGGTTCTCTATATATCATGCCACCTAGCGACCCCCCAAAACTGGTCTTTTTAACACCAATAGTTTTCCAAGGGACATAGTATGTGTCGAGGCTTCATCATGGAACACCATGATCTCAGCAGTAAAACTGCACATAACCCAAAAGGAAATGAAAAAGACATGGCAAGGCATAAATTAGATGCAGCGTGCTGCCAAGAACAATCTGGGCCTCAGTTTTCTCATATGGAAAACAAAAAGGTCAGACTACATGACCCTTAAGTTCCCTATCTATGATGCTATGGATCAGCAGCAGATGCATAACCAAGGGCAAGGATAACCCAAAAAGGAGGTGGAAAGAGAACCAGAAGATAAAACACCTGCTATGCTCATTATACTGGCTTCCTCCAAGATATTAAAAGAACAAGAGGAAGGTCAGTAAGAGTATAAGCTCCTTGAAGGCAGGAACAGCCTCATTTTAGTCTTTCTATCCCTAGTGACTACCACAGTCTATAGCACACAGTAGGAACATAATGCTACTTGATTGACTTCATGCTATTAGACTGAACCTTTATGGGAGAATTTATGGGAAAATGTGGAAAAGAAATGTATATATCAGATGAGAAGTTGTGGAGGGAGTTCCTATTCCATTCCTGATGGAATCTAGACTCCAAAGCAGGCAGTTAGGGTACTACAAAGCCTAAGTCCTCCTATCACGATCCCCTCGGGAGTGTATCCACAGGTAGACCTTCAAGTGAGAGAGAATACCAGGGCCTAGTTTGTGTATCAAACTTACTCTGTCCTAGTATCATAAAATCATATATTTAGAATTTGAAGGGACCTTATAGGTCATCTAGGCCAATATCCTTTTTTTTTTGTCTTTTTGGAGGGGGGAAGGCAGGGCAATTGGGGTTAAGTGACTTGACCAAGGTCACACAGCTAGTAAGTATTAAGTATCTGAAGTCAAATTTGAACTCAAGTCCTTCTGATTAGTGCTCTATTCACTGTGCCACCTAGCTACCCCTCAATATCCCTTTTTGTTACACATGAGGAAACTAAGGCCCAGAAAACCAAGATGATTTGCCTATATCACACAGCTAATAAGTGATGGAGCCAGCATTAGTATCCAAGTCCTCTGAGGCCAATCCAAGACTTTCCAGATAGATGGCTATATTTGTGGCAGATCTCCTTGGTGTTTATTGGTAATAAAGGACACTTGATTTTACAACCAAGGGAAGGAATTTGGTGTAGTGGAAAGAATACTGGAGTGTGAGTCTAGAGACTGGGAGCCTTGGTATGTCCTTACCAGTGAAATGAGAACGGTGTTTCAGATGATTTCTAACATCCCCTCTAGTTCTAAACCCTGAGATCCTCATCCTGGATCAGCCACAGACTACCCATGTGATGACAGGTATATCTGTACCTATGTGTCCTTTTTTTCACGTGCAAAATGAAGGCACTGGACTAGGTCTTATCCAGCTCTAACATTCTACATTTGTTATTCACGTGTTTTCTTAAGATTCTGACTCAGAGCTCCATTACCTAGCCCCACCATCCCTGAAGGGCGGGGCCTCAAAGGAGCCTAGAGACCAGACTAAACCATCCAGGACGTCTCAACCCCACAGCATCAGCAGCAAGATGTGACAAACACAGAATGAGAATTGGGAAATATGCACATAGCCCTCACATGAGCCCTCGGGGCACAGCCAGACATAGACATACACACATATTCCACTCCATCTTGCCTTGTCATTAAGTGGCCCCCAAAAGGCCCTTCCTAAAAGGAAACCCAGCCACCTCGAGCTGAGAAAAATCAAAGAAGATCCTGATTACAAGAAACAACTTTTTTTTTTTTTAAGTATGAAACAAAGAGGTTTAACTAGTGAGGAAAGAAAAACTGTTTGGAGGGAAGGCAATGGGAGAAACACGGGAAGAAGGAAGGAAACCAATTTTTTTTCTGAAAAGAACACAGGGAGCTCAACAACACCAAAACACTGGAGCGTCAGATTTATTGTTCAAGATTCCTTCTGGGGCAGTAGGGACTGGGAGAGTCTGTACTTGGCATCCAGCTATCAAGATGACCCCTTGTGCAACCTGCCATAGACTCAGACTCACTAGATGGACTCTGGCCTAGAAAAGGGACTAATGCCCCAGTAGCTCCTTCAGAGACCCAGGATACAGGGCAGGGACATTCTCAAGGATGCCACGATGTAAACTCATGCCACTGCCTCCATAGTGCCTTCCCTCTGAAACTACACCCAGTTTATTCCGTAGAGAGGCTGTACAGTTATTTTCATCTTGTCACCCCACATTAGACTCCTAGAAACCTGGGATTGGGTTGATTTGTTTTGTCCTTTTTTTGTAAACTCCAAGCTTAACACAGTGTCCAGTAGACAGCAGGCACTTAATAAATGCTAGTTGACTGAGTGCCTCTATACCAGCATTCAACAGGCTACTAAAGGACAAGTTTAGGCACTGAGGAAAAGAATATATATAATGATAATAACTGGTATTATTATTACTGACCATTATAATGAAAGGCAATGGATAGTAGTAGCTAGAGTTGGCCTGAGAGTACTAATGGCCATATGCCAGCTCTGTGATTCTAGGACAGTAACTTAACCTCTCAAAACTCCAGGTAGTTCTAAGAATTGTGGAATCATTCCAGTTGTGCCTGACTTTCCATAACCCCATTTGGGGTTTTCTTGGCAAAGATATTGGAGTGGTTTGCCATTTCCTTCCCCAGTTCATTTTACAGATGAGGAAACTGAGGCAAACAAGGTGAAGTGACTTGCCCAGGGTCACACAGCTAGGAAGTGTCAGAAGTTGGCTTTGAACTAGGCCCAGTGCTCTATCGACTGCACCAACCCAGCTGCCCCCAACTCTCTAAGAATAACAGAGGCTAAGCAGGGACTACTTCTCACAGGGAGGGGAAATTCCCCACTGAGAAACTCCTTATGCCTTTAAAATCACAGGTGAGGTCCAAAAAACATTAGCAATAGCTGATCTTTATATCTCTTTAGTTCTTCACAACAACTTTATGAGGCAGCCAATAGAAGTACTACTCTACCATCCCCATCTTTCAGCTGGGGAAATTAAGGCTAAATGAAGTTAAGTCAAGATCACACAGTTAAGCAATGGCAGAACTGGGATTCAGAATGGGTCTTCTCCAAACTATGGACATGCTTGAAGGAGCCCCCAAATGGAGCAGTCAACAACTGGAACAGAACCATTACAAAACAGGAGAGCATTACCAGTACTGGCTAAGACATCCTAGGCCAGTGATGAGCTCACCAGCACTTTTGGCCAGAAGCTTGTCTGCATCATTTAGAGCAGAGGTTCTGGGATCCACACAGGCCATGGATAGATTTCAGTGGGTCCATGAACTTGGATGGGAAAAAGAAAATTATATCTTTATCTTCATTAACCTCTGGCTGAAATTTGGCATTTCCTTCCCCAAAACAATTATTCTGAGAAGGGGGAGGGGGGTGGGGGGCCGTAGGCTTAATCAAACTGGGTGTAATTAAGAACTCCTGACCAAGTGAGATGAACACAGAAAGGGGATGAACATGTGTGCACCCAGGAGCATGTGTGCACACAAACATATGTGTATATATAAATTTATATTTATATAAATATACACACACATTTATATAATATGTGATGGTTAGGATGATAGATTTAGAGCTAAAAGGGACTTTTAGAGATTTTCTCATCCAGCCCCCTCATTTTACAGATGAGGAAACTGAGGCCTACCCAAGACCACACACATAGCAATTGATGAAATGGTTACAAAGTGCTTCCACATACACAATCTTAAAAACAACTGCATCAGCGTTATTATCCTCTTTTGACAAATAAGGAAACCAATGCTCAGAGAGGTTAAATAACTTCCTCAGTTATAGAAGTATTCAGTGGAAGATGTGGGGACTCAAACTCAGGTCTTCTGACTGGGTGGATCTTTCCAATAACCCACATGCTGCCTCCTCCTCCTCACTCTATTTTCAAGACCCAAAACATGCAAACATACAAAGAAGGCACCCAATAATCAATTACTTGTCGAACAGAATACAAAGAAGTCAGTCTAGGAGAAACCTCTTGCCCAAGGCCAAAAACTATGCCAGGACAGTATTAAAAGAATGATTTTGTTTTATAATATGATAGGTTCATTGCTTATGGAGAAAACCAACTAGTAAAAAAAAAGTATATGGAGGTTCATTTTATCTGACAAAGTTGAATTATACAATTTAAACCTTGCTCTGACCTACATCTGAGGGAATGGAGACTATACCCTGCCCTCGGAATATATGATCTTAGCTCCCAGTTTGATCACCAGGATCTGTTTCTCCTCTCTCTATGTTTCTATGTATTTTATGGTCACTTATGGCCCAATTGTGCTTGAAAGTTCATTTTTAGCTCAAAGAAATACAAAGAAGGAGAAGGAATACAGGTGTAGCTCACTTTAAGAAAATTCAACCTATGAAATTCCAAAATATATAAGTCAAGGTAGGTAAGGGAGCTACCTGGGATACTCAGTGACTTGCCCAAGGTCATCCAGTCAGTACCAAAAGTGAGATTTGAACTCTGCCCATCCAAACTCTGAGGCCAAGATGCTGCCTCCCCAAGGCTACAGATTGCAAAACAGCTGCAGATCTGAAGCAACTTCCTCACAAAGAAATCCTCTCCTCCAATGAAAATACAGGCCCAGAGCAAAGTGGAAGGGAAAGGTATAGTATAAAGTACGTTGTAAAATTTAGAGTATAGTAGCAACATCAGCCATTATTATCATTATTCCTCAGGCTCAGAAATAGTTTCATGGGTGCATGAGCTTCCTTCTGTCCCCCCACCATCAAATGCAACACCCTCACATCTCCAAACCTTCTCTGGATTCTCAACAGTGTGGAATGATAGGCAGAGGGGAGGCAATCCAAATTAGGGTAATAAAAAGTCCTACCATACTCTGTCTTAGCTGGCAAGAGAAATGGTTATTTCATAACCAATGATGTGGGGAGATTCAGAGCTCCCCCCTTTTTCCTATTGTCCTCATTTCAAAAACCTAGTCTCCAAAGATTGAGCTAACTTTCTTTTCTCTCCAACCCCACCCAACCTTAAGAGGAATTTCTAATCTAAAGGGAATTCCACTCAGTCAAGCTTTGGTCGGAAGACAGATCCTTTCATCTAGATTGCCCAAGGCTGGGGGTGGTCTGGGTATAGGGATTCTCTCCAGCCAAGAGTGATCAGCCCCTCACTGTAATATTCATTTTCTCATAAATTATTAGCCAATCAGAGTTGACTGCCTCTCTCAGGAATACTCCTCTTCCAAGGACGTAGAAAATGTGAGCCCACCACCATAACTGTCTTTGGCATCTGAGAATGCCACTTATCTTTTATTAAAATTCTGATATTATTAATAAAATGACTAATTACACAGAAATTACATCTCTCAAACTTTTTAGTCTTTTTTTTTTCTTTTTGGAGAGGGGAGGGCAGGGCAATTGGGGTTAAGTGACTGGCCAAGGTCACACGGCTAGTTTTTGTGTTAAGTGTCTAATAAAGTGCCAGATTTGAACTCAGGTCCTCCTGACTTCAGGGCTGGTGCTCTACTCACTGCGCCACCTAGCCGCCCCTCTCAAACTTTTTAAACATCACACTGAACTATATCTGGAGTACTGTGGTCGTTTCTGTACATGGCCTTTTAGGAAGGCCACTGATAAACCAAGAACATCCAGAAGGTGACAGAAGTCGAGCGTATGTATAACAGGATATATTTATTGATTTATTTTTATATATTAGAGCAGGATAAGTTGAAGGAACTGAGAATGATTAACCTGGAGAAGTGAAGACTTGGGGGAGAGGGGCAAGGTATGTAATACGGTTTAGGGAGGATGGGGCATGGCAGCTGTCTTCAAGGATTTGAATAGCTGTCATCTGGAAGACATCCTGATGAGTCCCAGATGGAGGGACCAGGAACACTCCAAGGAAGTCACAAACAGGCAAATTTAGGCTTGATATAAGGAAAATTTTCCTAATGACAAGAATTAACCAAAAGTGGAATGAGCTACATATAAAGGCAACTGACTACCTCTCTGCACCCCCCACTCCCTTTTTAGTGGAGAATATCAAACAAGGGCCAGGTGACCACTTACAAATAGTTTGCAAAAGAGATTGCTGTTTGGGTATGACAGATTGGGCTAAATGGCCTCCAGGGTCCCCTCCAAATAGGAGAGGCTGTTTATTATTATTATTATATTTATTTATATTATATATATTTATTATATTTAATAATAATTATATTATTATAATTATTATGTTATTTCATAATATTGTCATTTATAGTGCGCTGCATATTTGACAAGCTGCTTCCGTGCATCTTATTCACTCTGTACGTTTGAAAGGATGGGAGCTACTTCTACTGTAATTCACAGAGGTTCAGGGAGGTTGAAAGACTTGTCCAGGGTCACACAGCTAATTAGAAGCATCAGTATTTAAGTTTTCTGCCACCCCAGCTTAGTTCTTTCTTCACTACACGATAAGCACATTGTCCCATTTTTGCCAAAGAATAGAAAATAACATTTAAGGACATTTGTTTCCTGATCAATAACTGCTTGGTAAAGAGACCGGAGACAAGAGTATAGTAAACTGTGAAAGAACCATGGTCCAATGAAAATAAAGTCAGAAAATGAAAGAAAACGTGTCTGAGGTTATAAGGAAAATCCGTGGGAAGCACAATGCCGTTTCTGAAAATTCCAGCAAATATTTCAGGAAGGGGTCTATACCTTCTCATTCTATTTTTCTCTATCTATATGAATCCTAGCCAAGGCCTGAGGATAAGGTCCCTGTAGTCATGACAGTGTGAGAGAGATGTCGGAGGAAAATCCAATTCAAAAGACTTAAAGAACATCCCAGATCTGCTTTTGACATGAGTGACTTTTGGAAAGTCATTCAACCTTTCTGGGCCTCAGTCTCCTTATTTATAAACTGAGAGGGTTTGAGTAGACCTTGAAGATCAGCTCTAAATCTGTGACTCTCCATTCTACCTGTATACAATAGAACGTGAGTTCCTTGATAGGAAGGGGCATGTGGATTGTTGTTGTTGGTCAGTCATTTTCAGTCGTATCTGACTCTTCATGACTCCATTTGGGGTTTTCCTGGAAAAGATACTAGAACAGTTTGCCATTTCTTTCCCGGCTCAGTTTACAGATGAGGAAATTGAGGCAAATGCTGAAGTGACTTGCCCAGGGTCATGTAGCTAGTAAGCATCTGAGGCTGGATTTGAACTCAGATCTTCACGACTCCAGGCCTGGGGCTCTATCCATTGCACCAACTAGCTGCACTGTAGGCACTTAAATGTTAATGCCCTTTCTTCTTTTCTTTCTACCTAGCTGATGAAATGAAGTCCAAGGCAAAAATGGGCCTTACCTTCATTTCTGCAGAGAAATCCCCTCAACCTGGGAAGGGGCACTGGTTCTGGTGCCTCTAATGCTTATCACCTGTGGGGCTCTGGGCAAATAACATTACTATCCTCAGATTCCTCAACTATAAGACGACGGGTTAGACTAGAGTACCTTGGAGAGCCCTTTCAGCTCTTTATGATCCTACTGAAAGGGGCCTCAGGCTACAAGACCCACCAGAGAAACACCCTCCTCCCCCTCCAGACAGACCTTAGAGCTCTTCCCATTCTGCTCCTGTCTCCTCCCTTGTACCAAGATTAGAGAGTGAATTCTATACACTGTTCTAGGGGAGACTGAGCCCCACAGGTACAGACCCCGAGGCAGGAAAGAGACCAACCAAGGAAGACAGATTGAGAGGACACTTCTTAAAATTCAACAATTCGGTTTTTTCACCCTAGGGGAAGAAACTATACCAAAATAGAAAAAAAAAAAACCCACCTTGCCAAGAGTTGTGTCCTTTGACAGCTATGCCTACAGGAAGGGGAAGCCACTTGCCACCATGGCAACACCAATCACCTCACGGGGAGGAGAGGGCAGCCTTAGGACAGCCCGTTCTCATGCCCAGCAGCAGCTGGGCTTCCCTTCTTACCCAACCCAAAAGGCTGACTTTGGTGGCTAGGGGAGGTGGCTCCAGGGAAGGGAGGGCTAAAGAGCCTGGGGGAGAGGTATGAAGGTCTGGGTCTATTCCTCTCCCCCAAATTCACAGGCCCTCCTTCCCCTCCTTGTCACCTTATCACATTGCTGGGCTAGGTAATGGGGATATCTGGGTATGGGTCTCGGTGGCCTGTGCCCAGCTTCTCTAAAAGCCCCCTCAGTGCCTCACTTCCCTTTGGTCTACAAATGGAGAAGTGAAGAAGACTCTTGGGAGCCTGGCACAGAACGGTGATATTTGACTCCCCTAGGATACAGGGGTAGGAGGAATAGCTCATAGGATCAGAGATCTGAAACTGGAATGGGCCCCAGAGGGCATCTGGCCCAACTCCTTCATTTTACAGATAAGGAAAGTTAAGTGACATGCCCAGGAAATGAATGGAATGGAATCTGAACCTGGATCCTCGACTCCCTGGGGTGAGGGGGTGGAGGGCAGGGTGCTATTTGGATCTAAAAGGCTTCGGGAGAGGTGAGACTGGGCTCCTCCCAATGGCCCTGTGGCTAGCTGGTTCCTGCCTCGCTGGGGCTTTCCTTCCTGGATACTGCAAACCTAAGGGGGGGGGGGAGGCCTAAGTTCCCATCTCTTTTATATACACGTTGTTCTGGTCATTGTGGGAATAGTAAGGATATTTTTTTTTTTGCCTCCAGTAAGTACCACAGGTTAAAATCCAAGCCAAACCCTTACCTCTGTTCCCACTGAGCACACCAGTATAATCCCTGCCAACCCTGCCCCCCCAAACACACACACACACACACACACACACACACACACACACACACACACACGCACGTATGCACGTACACATACAGGCCTACCACGGCAGAGAAAAACTAACTGGCCCCTTCTCCTGGAACACTGAAGGAGGAGCTGTCAGGTGCAGAGCCTGTGGGGAACTCGGCCCCTTGTCAGCCACATAGATGACTCAGAGGCTAAATATAGCCATCGATATAAACAGAACCAGCCACAGAGCAAACACAGGGCCCAGAAGCCCGGCCTCTCACGCACAGCCTCTCTCCACAGCCACCCCTCTGCCCACCCAGCCCCTCACCCCCTCACCTCCACTCCTGCCCAGCACCCTCCCCCCCACCCCACCTCTCTGAAGTGCTCCAGGCAGGCTTTCCACTCCAGTGGCAGAGGGTCACTCCCGAGGGACTCCTCATCAGTCCCCGAGTCCTTCCTGTCCCCCAGCCCAGGACCACCCCCTCTTAGAGGCTAAACTACAGTGCAAGTCACAGTCTTGGTTTAGAAAAACCACCCAACAATAGGAGGGTTTTAAAAGGCCAGGAAGCTAACAAGTCAGGCACTGGGCAAAAAAAGTCACTGATAAGTCTAATACACCACATAAGCCAACAGCTTAGGCTGGCCTTCTCTCTTTTAAAAAATGTTTCATTGATGCTTTTTTTCTTTTTCCACTTCCCTCCCCCACAGCCCCCCCACTACTTCCCTAGCTTAGAATCTTCCCTTGCAATAAATAATATAATCAAGCAAAACAAATCAAAATGTTGGTCATGCCTGAAAATGTATACTTCATTCCACACCCATAGATTGCCACCTCTTCTAAGAGGCAAGAGGCAACTTTCACCATCAATCATCTAAGGTTACCTACAATTGGTCACCTACAAGATTTCTCCCCCAAGGTGCCTAACCTCTTATATAAACTACAGGCTAGGCCTATGCCTCAAACTAAATTTACTTTTTAACTCCCTGTGGAAAAAAAAAATACCTGTCATCAAAGTGGCCAAATGATGCTTAAGCTTATAGCAAAGTGAAACCTCATCCAGAATTAATTTTCTTAGAACCTAATGATTATGCTTAGTATTTCTAGGTCAAATTGAGCAAGGTGCAAGCCAAAGAATAGTTTCTAGGTGCCTAACTTCTATCCACTTTTAAGTGTTCTTAGCCAGCCAAGGGTGCCTTAGCTTCATGAGGTCTCCAGGAAATGTGCCAAGGTTTAAAGCGGCCCACAAGCCTCTTCTACAGGTGGACTATGAGACTCATTCACCATCAGCCCTATGCATGATGGCAAAGCCACATATGCCCCCCTTCATGCCATGCTGTGTTGGGGCAAAGGTAGAGTAGAGCATGGGAACTAGTCTTTGTGTTGTAAGAAGCAAGGATTCCTCTCTGTGGAGGTCCTACCAAGGCATTTATTGAAGTAGCTAGGAAATATTTCTATCTTCTTCCGGAAAAGGAAGAACACATGAACTCTGAGAACAGCAAGGTCAACCCTGAGTAGTCAAATCCTGGGTTCCCTCACTGGACCTCAGAGATTTCACTGCATACTTCATCAATTCAGGGACACATCAAGGAGTCAAAGATTAAACAATGGAATTAGCAGGACAAATAGGGCTTATAAGTAGGTAGGAAGAGGTAATACTACATTCTGTCTCCAAGTGCCTCGGAAACTCAAAAAGCCATTAGCAGGCACATGTTGGACATTGATTTTCTGTCCCCAAGTCATTTTCTGTCTCTAAACTCAGTGTCCATCCCTAAATGACCACCATCACAACTGCACCAGTCTCTAGAGGGCAATGCAGGTTGAGAAATAAGCCAACTCTTCAACTGAAAAGCTATCAGAGAGATTAAGTAGTCCCTGCCTTTAAGGAGTTTATATTCTGTTTTAATTTCCACACTAGGTCTCCATTTGGTGACACATTGAGAGCTCCATGCTCTCCATGGTCCCATTTTTAAATACTACAGATCCATCCCTAACTTCATCTAGCCTTCTGATCTTGACCCATAGCTCCCCATAATAGGAATATTTCCTTGACTTTACAGAAAGAATAGTTGAGGGAAGACAGAGAAAGTAGGAATATAAAACAGATACCCAGTCTAACATGCAGAGTGAAAATGTCTCAAGATCTGAGGAGGTAGGAGGAAAGTGGTTAGATCTCCCTTCGTCCTTCCTAGGGACCCTACCACAAAACTGGGACCTCTCCCCACTTTGGCTCTGATTGTATCATTCAACCCCTGAACTATCCCACCAGGGGCCAAAAATGAGGCATTTAGAGTGAGAAGGAACCTTAGTTAGGGTTAATCAAGTGACAGAGGAAGAAACTTTGGCCTCTAGAGATAAAGTATCACAGTATCTGGAAAAGGGAGGGAAACCTCTCGGCATCCCACTATTCTAAAGCCAGGGTTCCAGACCAGATTTTCAGTCAGTCCAGCATCAATGTCCCAAGAAGCAAAGAAGAACCCTTCTGCAAACAGGTCGTCGGGGAGTGGGAGTCTAAGTCAAACTCATGAGGTAGTCATGCCATACCTGGCCATGATCCTGGCAGGACTGATGTCACTCAGGAACTGAGCTAAAGGGTGAGTCTGTACCCCCAGAGACAGAAGAGATGCAGGAGAAAGGTCGACTTAGAGGTATTGCAGGAAATGTCTGTACATTTATTCTGACAACATACTTAAAGTCAAAATCCCTTTGTAAAAGCAAAAACAAAACAAAAACCTAGAAAGGAAAATACTGGCCCTGAGTCAGAGGGCCTTATATTCAAACACCATCTCTGAACCTACCTGTGTGACTTTATATAACTTAGAAGGCCTCAGAAGTCCCTTCCAACCTTAGATCTATGGTCCCAGAGCCTGGACCCATCCTCCATGGGAGAAAGCCTCAGCTAAAGTCACAAGTTATATGTTGGCCATGCCTTAGGAAGTAGCAAATGGAACGTAAGACCAAGCAGGGAGAGAAAAAACATAACTCAAGGGAATAAGCAAAAGTGTGGGATCCCAAATCCCTTCACCATTGTGGGCTTCACCTTCCCAGCCTGCAAATAGGGGAAGAGAGAAAGCAAGAATGGGCCACAAGGAATAAAGACAACAGCGCTTTGTAGATGTGAGATGCCTGTCAGTAGTAAATGTAAGAGACCAATGCAAAAAGTGACTTGCTTTCTAAAGTCAGTTTCTTAAAGGTCCAAAAAAGAGAATATCTGTGGGCATTTTGTTTATGGTTATTAGACCCTGTAGTTTCCCTGAAGGTACTAGTAGCAGGAGCAGAGCCTGTTATTAGAACTGGGAGGAAGGGAAGGAAGAAAGAAATGCTAGTGGAAATTTTCAAAGAGAAAAGAAATAACATCAGGGCCTGGCTTTTACAAAATGTTGGCACTGAGAAAACAGGTTGGAAAGTCAGAATTTAAAATCACTCCAAAGTCACGGGTGGGGGGAGGGAAGGTTCAGACAGGGTCCATCCATTGAACACTCAATATTTGCTTCCCTGGAAGGTTGCACTCCAGTTCCCCTCCCCCCCAGCTGAGATGGCCAGGGCCCTGGGAGGTCAGCAACCCAGACTGAGATTGAATAGTGAGCGCCTCTGGCTCTGAGCCTAAGTAGGGCTGGGAAGTTGATTCTGTGCTCTTAAAGGGACCACTCTAAACTCCTGTGTCACCTTTTCCTGTTTAGTAGCCAGAGCTGGGAGAATGAGATTGGGGGCTGGAAGAATTTTAGTTACAGTCAAGTCCTGGGAAGAAAGGATTCCCTACTACCTTTTCTTAGGTGTGTTTGTAGGGGAAAATCTCCCTAGGTGAAAATGTGTTAAAGTAGCACCAAGAAGTCAGACCACTGGACAAAAGATGAGCCAGGAGTACAAGCCAGGCACTAGGAAGGGCGGGGAGGCTTTCACCTCACATTTAGATCCCACACCAGACTAGTTAAACAGGAATGCCCTGGAGAAATAACTGACCAGACAGCTCCCACCACTGGAGACCAAGGAAGTTGTTGGATACACAGACTACAAGAGAATCCCTTCCAGCCAGAGGAGGGGAGCCAGTGTGTGGCCGAGCTCCCTCCAGTTCTAAAAATGTGACTGCAGAGAAGGAACTGTTCTGAACAGCTCTTCCCTGTGCCAAACCACTGTGTAAGATCCAGCAATGGAGACAGTAGATTACGGGACAGGGGTAAGGATGTAAAGGGAGGCCTGGAGAGAATTAGGCCAACTTGGAACTAGGTCAAGGACCTAGGGTGTGAGCCAAAAGGGAAGCTCTTGGGGCTAAGGGATAGAAACAAGGGGATGGGGACTCTGGGTCAGAGTCAGAGCCATGATTTCCAAGCCATCTTTGTTGATGTAACCTTCACCCATCCCCTAGAGATTACTCTTGCTACCCAATACCATATCACTGCTTCTGTCCTTAGACAACCTACCTACCCCCACCATGAGTAAAGGCCCAGCAAGGGAACCAGAAAGTATTCATGGACCCACACTGGCAACGACATTTTTTATCTCATTTTCTCCCTTTGCCCCAGATTCTAATCAGCTCTAAACCTACATAAACCTATACCTGAGAAATTACTGCTGCCAAGTGGACACAGTAAAGATATTCCAAGATCTAGCCACTGTTCAGCTCTGACACGAAAGTGGGGTGGGATTAGAGACCAGGTCTATACCTAGTCAGGTATTCTCTTTGAGACATCTGAAATCACTTACTTAATCTTGTGTCCCAAAGCAAATTATCCTTTAGTATGTGGGGTGGGTGGAAAAACACTGAGACCAGCTAGGATTGTGCACCTCAAAGATCGGTTAACTTGATTTCCAAATGACTTGAATTCACACTCAGCATTGTGTCCTCTAATACAGACTCAGTCTGATATAACTCTCCCTGCCCGGGCAACACTCCAAAATGTTTGCCAGGGGAGGAAGGGTTAAGTGTTCTGGCTGGGCAGACTGGCTCAGAAAGGCCCATCGCAGAGGTGGGGCAGCCCAGGGCCCTCCACAGCTCCTCCTGCACGAGCCAGCCGGCCGCCACCGCCTTTGTTGACTAACTCTGCCACATGCTTCGACGACACGCGATGCTCCACAGTGGCGGTGCCAGGGCTGGGCTGCCACTGGGCACCCCAAGCCCCAGGCCAGGAGGGATTCTCAGAGGTACTATTTTCTCCTGAGTCCCTTGGCCCCGGTTCCCAGACAGAGACATCAGATCAGGCGGCCTCCCCAGCTGGAAAGTGTCAAATTACAACCGGTTCCACAGCTTCCCCCTCCCATGCTGGAGCCCCGCTGCCAGGGTTAACCTTCCCTCTGCTGCACTGAATGTATGAGCATCCACTCCAATCCACAGGGGTGACAGTGCTGGGGGAGGAGATGGGGAGGTGGGGATTGTGACCAAGCTGCTGCCCAGCCCTTTTGTAGTTCCCACCTCACTATAACCCCCTTCAGTATCTCTTGTCTTTGCATCAAGGTGAGACTCTTCTTAACTTTCATCTCTAGGGTTCAAGATGCTTCCCCCAACTGGGCCCAACTATTCCTCAGAACCTGTGGCAATCCCAAGTCAAAGAGGAATCCCAGAGGCTGACTGAAGCATGCCCCAAGTCTGGATGGGAACTTCAAATGAGAGAAAGGCAGCACAGGGTTCTTAAGGACCTGGCATCCATTTGAAGCTCACCTTCTATTGGCTGATACCTACCCGCTGCATGTGGAGTCTGTGAAACTGGTCTGCTATGCACTGAAGCTTTCGGGCAATCTGCACCTCAGTTCGATGCTCCCACTGCTCTTCAGGGGGCTCCTCTCCAAGCCTCAAGCTCGCAGGAAAATTGGCAGAGAGGGGAAGTCGGTATCCAGCATTGCCTGTAAAGATGGCAGGAGAAAAAAAGGTCCACATGAGCCAGCACTTTACACAATAGCCAGAGTCCTTCTTGGGGGCCTCAAACACAAATGCCTAAGAAGGTCCACTGGCACACAGTAAGCGTCAGCTCCAAGTGCAAATCTGGAAGTATCTCACTGGCCATGTGGTCCAACCCTCTCATTTTGCAGATGGGGAAACTGAGGCTCAAAAAGGTTAAATGATTTGGCCATGGTCACATGGGGAGTAAGCACCAGAGGTCATATTTTAACTCAGATCCTCTGGCGCTTGAGCCAGTGTTTTTTCCACTGGACATGCCGGAGGCTTGATCAAAAATCAGAGTACAAATCTCAACTTTGGAACGACTAAGAGTCTCTCATCTATTTGCCCAAGTTGATTAACCAAAAATTTATGCAAGGATTTGTGTCTGCTAAGTGCTATACTGTATTGTAGGGGAAGAAATAAGGGAAATAAAACTCAGTACCTGACCTGACATACACAAATAACTATGGTACAGACTAGAACACACTAAGAGTACAAGAAAGACAAAAGCATTACTTTAAGAGTTGAGGAGAGAAAAATGATCACACCTGGTTGGGAGGTGGGAAGAAGAGAGAGAGAGAGAGAGAGAGAGAGAGAGAGAGAGAGAGAGAGAGAGAGAGAGAGAGAGAGAATAGAAGAAGGAGGAGGAGCAGCTTCCTATATAGGCGCATCAGTTCCAGGTTATCTTAACTTATCTGAGTTAAGCCTTAAAGGATGGAGAAGAATAAGGTAGGGCATTCCAGGTATACAAAGCACTGTGAGCAAAGACACTGAAGCAGGAAAATACAAAGAGTCCAATCTCAACAGAACACAGAGTAAATGATGGAACGGGGTATAAAATTCAGCTAGAAGGTCAGAAAGAGCAGACTGCTAACAAATCTGAGAGTTATTTTTAAGGCTGTATATTACCATAATTAAGTACTCATTCCCCTCCAGGGTGAAGCCCCTTTCTAGAAGGAATTTTTAAGCTCTCCAGGGTTTCTGGTTCCAATAGACTGAGGAAAGGGCCAAAAGGTGGAGCTGCAGAGGTTGATACACCCTGGAACCTCCCCAACTCGCTTCAGGCAATACCGCCAAGACCAAGAAGAGAGCGCCTCAGGCCAGAGGAAAAACAAAGTCTGTAAGCAGCCTCCGCTGGGATTTCTGGGATGCCCTCTGAATGCAGGGACTGCTGGCAGCCTTCAAATCAAAGATACTCTACTCCCTCCCCTCCTTTTCTAATCGCACAGGTCAACTCAGTACAGATTACTTTGCCTTATCATTGTAAGGGAGTTTTTTTTAGAAAAAAATGCAGTCTTCACAGGTCTGGTGCCTCATCCCATACACATAAGATAACTCCAGAACCCAGTTTCCCTCTTCTCTCTTTAAACTAAAAAATAGGCTTAATGCCTAACCTCACTCCTTATGCTTGCCCCTCATGCCCCTTAAATTTAGGTAATGGGAATGGGATCTGCCCAGATTTAAGCCACCTTGTTCCTGAGGACCAGCCTCTATCTCAGCATGAAGCCAAACCCAGCCAGGACTTGGCAATTTTCTCCTGCTCTCCTTCTAACCACAAGTAGTCTTCAATAAAAGCTGGGAGCCAAGCTTGGCCCTTAAGAACATTCTCTTCCAGAGGGAACTGCAATGTAGCAACAGACCAAGTGATAACCTTTGAGGGAGTGGGTAAGCACTCTGACATCTTCCCCACCACCACCCTTTCCTTACCACCACAGGTCACTAATAACTAGGCAAGGGCTTTCCTATAGCTCTCCTCCTATACAGAATGCCAACATCAAACCAAGAAGGCTTGGCCAGTCCTTTTCTTCCCCCAAAGGCCCCTCCTGGATGCGTAGAGGCAAGGAGAGACACAATTAGATCTCAGACAGGTTGTCCCCACTATGCAAAGGAAAAGCCTGCAATACCCACAGAGCAGAATAACAGATAATCAGAGCCAAACAGGACTTCAGAATACAGAAAAAAGAGAATGTTAGTCCTGGAAAAGTCACCTACTACAATCTCTTACACCAGAATAGTAGTATTCTTGGAATAGTGAGAGGATACTTGCTCTAAATTCCCATAACACTAAACCATAGTCCTTTGCACATAGTAGGTGCTCAACAATTATTTGTTGACTAAATGAAGGAATGGTAAATGATGAGTAAGGCAATCTAGCTTTATGAGAACTGACAACTGATCCAGCAGGTAGCAGAAAGAAATGAGGGTTCCATATCCCTGTTGCCCTCCGCCATACCTCTATTAAAGGGATCTTTTCCCCTCTACCCTGAACTCAGGAGAGAAGGAATCCGAAGAGAAGAGGCACCCCAACTCACCGTAAAAGAGTCGGTGGGGCTCTTCAGTCACCCCACAAGGCAGCATGACACCCTGGCTTGGGGATGCTGGACTGAGGGTCTGAGTAGCCTTGTCTTCCTGGCCAACTGACCTAAGCCCTGGGCCGCAGCAGTGGGTGAGAGGGAAAAGCTGCAGCCCGTCCAGCATATAGTCGGGCTGGCTCTGGGCAAACAGAGCGGCCGAGGTCAAGCCCCCTGGCTGAGCAGCAGGCTCTGAGTCCTCCGGGTGGAACACATCGTCCTCCAGCTCTTCCACATAATGAGAAGGCTCCATCTCTCCTGCAAAAGAAAGGCAGTCAGGTCTGGAGTGTCACTCCCCATGTCCCCTTGGAAGATTAGTGCCCTAGCTCTCTAGGCTCCTCCCTAGCCAATGGGAGATAAGGTCAGGAACCCCTGACATATAGCCTTGGCACAGCGGACCTATGAATGAAGACAAAAAAACTAATCCCCCAAACTACCTGGGCAAAGCCCAACACACCTGGTCCCTCTACTAAGCTGCCCACAGCCTCCTCCACCCTTGGCTTCTTTTCCTGAACAGGCCTGTCAGTGGAGTTCAGACTGTGAGTGTTCTTGGCAAGGGCTATTTTGGCTGCTATGAGACTTGCTTACAGTCTGGGTGCTGCTATGGGGTATTTAGGAAATGGTAAACAATGAAAGCAGCAGGGGGAAAAAAAAGGCACCCAAGTCATTCACCTGTTCCAGGAGTGCAAGGTCACCCAAGCAGGCTCCAGACACAGTGTTCTCTACAAGTGAGAGAGAAGCATAATCTCCGCCCTAGGGAGCTCACTACCACACTCAGGCAGAGCTAAACTCCTGGCTGAGCAACAACAACTACAACAAAAGCCAACAATAACCTTGCAGCCTTGCTTCCAGCTCCAGAACCTGCTCAAGTCCCTCCCAGCTGCCTAACTTTCCCCTATGCCCCGCCCCCACTTGCTCAACACTCTCCAATAGACACTGCGTGGTGGATTGGTAGTGGTGAGATTCCTGGGAGAGCCCAAGTCCCAACAAGATGCTCTGAATCTGGAGAGTTGCTGAACTGAGCTATCTGCTCTTCAGAGGTCCACTGGGAGGGTGAGCTTATCATCTAGATGCTTTTAGAACCTGCTCCTTGCAAGGTCCCAAACCCCTGCCTCAAAGGGTTCCCATGCCTGTCCCTAGTTGAACCTGGGAATTGTGTATCCTACCTCCTAGGAGGAAGTAAAACTCAGCCTCATCTCTCTGGCATCACTCCACCTTCCCCTACCTATTAGCTCTTCTTGCTTTAGCAGACAGACAGCTTAGAGAAGACTAAGTCCTGGGGTGACACACTCCCCAACTCCCACAGTTTATAACTCACTACTACACACTTGTCCCATGTATTCAGTGACTCCAATGTGACAGTATGTCTTAGCTTTGCTAGTGCCCAAAAGCAAAAGTCACCTACAATCTCCAATGGCCTTTCTTCAACTGAATGTCACGGCACAAAGCTAGTCAAAGATAGCATCAAAAACAGAACTCAGGACTTCTGTCTCCCAGGTTACCTCTTGCTTTCAAATATAATTCAAACTGAACTGTGTCCTTCTGAAGCATATGAATAGATCATATCTAAATTTGGAAAGCTTGGGCATCAAATACTTCTGCCTTCATCAAATCTATCACTCCCATCTCCCAGATACCTGAGCTGTTAATGAAAAGGACCATAGGGCACATATTGATGACTGGCTGGTGTCTCTTCTCTCTCTCTCTCTTCTCTCTCTCTCTCACCACGATGCAAACTTTCCAACTGACCTGACCTGAGGCTGCTCCACCAGAATTATGTAGTGGTGGTTACCTGTTGCCCAGAAGAAGGATAGCATTTACCTGATAACAGTGACCCCAAAGAGTGTTCCATTTAAAACGGCTGGTATCCCACAACCACGGGCAAAAGACAGAGATTCTTTTTCTCTTCTGAAGCTTGTCAGCTTTTACCCTCCAGGCAAAGCCCTACTTCTAAATTGCCAGGGTTGGGTGGGTGGGGGAGGTGTAGCCTGAATGGGTTAGATCAGCAATCCCCTGGAGACCCTTTCCATTCTCTACTGTAGGAAATGCACAGATACACCCCCCCAACACCTGATCTGACTTTCCCCAGTGATTCAGCCCCAGTCTCCTCTGCCAGTACAAGCTAGTCCTGAAAACTTGTGGTACGCTGACTGGGGGAGGGGTGGCACATGAGGCAATAATTCCCTGAAAAAACCTTGGGATAAATGATGGAAGAGATCCCCATGGAGTTGAGGATGTGGGACACTGACCCAGAGGGCTCAATTTCTTCAGGAAGACACTGCCAGGTAAGACATTACTCCAAAGTGAAATCCAAGCCCTTCTGGACCTGCCCAAACCTTTTCCAGCTGTGACAGTGGCTTCCAAAAGTTGGGCTTGGCCCCAGAGGGCACGGACAGAAACTAGGCAGCCTGAGTCCCTGGCGCTGCCACAAACCAGGGGTCATGTGTATACTACAGACCTGGGTCCACAGTACAAGATAACTCCAGGAAAGAGCCTCAGCTCTAGGGCTATGATGCCAGGGCTCAGAGCCAAAGCCCAGTGATGAGCGCTTGGGGCTCCGTGCCCAGATTGAGATGGGAAGGAGGTAAAAGAAGCCAAGATGTAAAGGAGCAGTCAGACCCCTCGGGAGGCAGTACACCCCAAAACTCTTTGCCACCATCCCTACTTTGGAATAGAAATCTAAGGAGAGCTAAGACACCCCAGACTCCAAAGTCCCACAAGCAGTGCACCCCCAAGCTTCCTTGGTCATTGCAACCTGAGCCCCTTTTCTGCCAGCGACCCCCCTGGGGCAGAGGACACCCCAAGCACCTTCCTGGGAGCCCCGCGCTCACAATCCCCGGGACGTGAGGCGGCTCACCTCCTCTCCCGGGTCGGCGCCCTTTAACTCCTCCTCCCTCCTCCGTGCACTGCCCCCAAGTACTGGCCACCCCTCCAAGCCTTCCCTGCCGCGGGGCACGAATCCCCACGAGTCCACTCTGCCCCCGACACGGGGCGCTCACTGCAGCCCGCTCCCCCCCGCGGGGCGCTGCACCCCGCTCGGCCGGTCAGCCCCCCATCCCCGGGGGCTTACCTGGCGAAGGGGCGCAGGCGGCAGGCGCGCGCGCAGGGAGGCCACCCTCCGCCGCCGCCCGCGCGGTATTGTTTCCAAAATACCCCCGCTCTCTGGCATCCCGCAAACAGCTGACGAAGCCCCGCCCCTCGACGACGACCTGACCAATGGTGAGCGAAGCTCCGAGTCCAGGGCTGGGCAGCAGACAGGGACAGTCGCGAATGTGTGAACCTTTCAGGAGATGCGAGGCAAGGGGGCAGAGCAAAATTCTGAACCTCCACAGAAGCGAAAGGTCGGCTCCCCGGCCTTGGCGTCACTGTGCCACCCCGTTTTTTGTCATCCAGAAAAACAGAAAGTAGGCCCAAAAAGTGTTCCTCTGAGCTCCGGGGTTTTTCGTGATCGGACTAAATAATTACGTGGGTGGGAGGGAAAGATATCTTCAATTTGCATCCCCTGCAATTAGCGGACGGGATCCCAGCTTCCTGGTCACAAGTGATGGCTCGATGCCCCCATGACCCAATTTATCATGTCCTCTGGTCGGGACACAGCGTCTACATCCATGTCAAGGGCGCGACTTCACCACCTGCAAGCGACCTAGAGTGGAGAACTTGATCAAGCCACATAGTAGCTCTAAGTTACTGCCCAAGTTTCACATTTTGGACTCCAAAGCAAAAAGAAGGAAGAAGGAAAAGGAGGAGGCCTTTCCCCAGCTCTTAGCTTGGAATCGTGGGGCCCTGACTATGCCTAATAAACTGCAAAATAAACATGGGGAGGGGGGAGTCCTCTCCGTTATCGGGGGCTGCTTGGGCACTATCCTACCCCCAGAGCAAGTGAAGATGTGGCACGTAAATGTCACATACCCTGGGGCAGCGGGCACGGTTGTTGACCATTCCTCAGTGAAGCCCTCTGACTCCTCAATCCTCGGGATGCAGATATAGACAGACTGAGTTGGGTGGCGTTGGGACAATTGCTTGCTCTAGCTGGTCTGGAAGTGCCTGGTAAATATTTCCCCTGGATGGGGATGTGACGGTTTGGTTAAATCTTTCACTTATTTAATTTTTGTCCTGAATCCATCCATTTCCCTGCCCTTGCCCATCCTTTGGAGGGACCTTTTGTTCCTGAGAACTTTCCCTCCTATCTTGCCTGGAACTCCTACCTTCACTGAAGAATCATGGCTCACCAGCACCCCTCTCTCCCAGAGTTTTCACCTAGAGCCCCATCAAAGTTTGTAATACCACACATAGTAGCAATTCCAAACAGTAGTGATGGAAAGAGCGTAGGATTTGGAGTTGGGGGGTGTGGGTTCCAATCCTCACTCTGCAGTTACCACAGGTAGGGCAATCAGAGCTTTGCCACAAGTTCTCAAAATGAGGGAGTTGGACAAGATAACCAACTCTTGAGTCAGTGATCCTGTAGAGGGGAGACTACAATTCTTTTTACCTTTTACCAATCAAGTATGGTATGATGGAAAGAACACTGGTGATGAAGAGGGCCCTGGTTTCAAATCCTTCCTTTGATGCCTGCTCACTGTGTGACCTCCTGAGCCTCAGTTTCCTTATCTGTAAAATGAGAGGTTTGGACTGGATGACTAGGATGAGGTCTCATCCTACCAGGTCTTGGATCCTAGGATCTGCCCCACCCTGATTGGAAGGGAGTACCCTCTCTCCAATGGAGATAACAATTCAGTTGTTAAGGATTAATCAGGGTCAAACACTGGGACCCTGCTTGGTAGATTGGGAGGGATTTTGATCTTTCTGGTGGGAAGATGGTGTCCACAAAAGGTGAGGTAGAGGCAAAAGGAAGTTGAAGGAAATGACCAAGACATCCACCTTGTCCTTCCTAAGGGCTGATAGCTATCCTGGCAATAATAACAGCTCATACGCATTCATGCTCCAAAGTACTGGCTTCACAACAAAGAGGTGAAATGGGTGACATGAGTATGATAGTCCCATTTTATGAATGAAGAAATTGAGGCTCAAAGAGCAAGATGCACCAAAAAGTTCTATTACTTTTATTCAGTTTAATTGAACAAGCCCTTACTATACACCTTTTTTTTTTTTGGAGGGCAGTTGGGGTTAAGTAACTTGCCCAAGGTCACACAGCTAGGTTTTTTTTGTTTGTGTGTGCATTAAGTGTCTGAGGTCGGATCCGAACTCACCCCTACTATGTACCTTCTACATACCAGACACTGTGCTAAGTGCTGAGGATAGAGACAAAAACAAGATGCAGAGGTAGCATTGGGTGGTGGATAGAGATTCACCCTTGGAGTCAGAAAGACCTGAATTCAGATCTTACCATCTTGCTGTGTGACCCTAAGCAAGTCATTTAACTTCTCGATACTTCAGGTGACTGACCATTTGCAAAATCTATTGGACCATACTTTGTTAAAAGGTTGGAATATTGGAAGGTGTGGATAAATATGATCTGAGGTCAGGACCAACTCTGAGCAGAAGAGGAGAATCCAGGGAGGGGTCTGCACAACCACTGAGAGGGGTGGAGGGGAAGCAAGCTCCAGGAATGCCATAAAGCTGAACACTCTTTTCCCCACTCTCAGAAAGGGGTGTTGTTTGGTCATTTTCATTCATGACCCCATTTGGAGTTTTCTTGGCATAGATACTGGAATGGTTTGCCATTTCCTTCTCTAGCTCATTTTACAGATGAGGAAATTGAGGCAAACAGAGTTAAGTGACTTGCCCAGGATCACACAGCTAGTAAGTGTCAGAGGTCATATATGAACTCAGGTCTTCCTGACTCTAGAAAGTAATATCCATGGGGCGGCTAGGTGGCACAGTGAGTAGAGTGTCAGCCCTCGAGTCACAAGGACCTGAGTTCGAATCCTGCCTTAGACACCTAATGCACACACAAACAAAAACCTAGCCGTGTGATCTTGGGCAAGTTACTTAACCCTAATTGCCCTCCAAAAAAAAAAAGTGTACAAAGAAAGTAATATCCATTGTGCCACCTAGCTGCCCTCCAGAAAAGGGTACCAGAGTTGAATTACAGTTTTCTGCTCCCTTCTCAATATTGCTGATCTAGAGGTGCAATTTTAGGGGTTCAAAAGAAAAGCCTCCTCCCCCATCACCATAGCTTAACTTACATTTGCTATTTTAACTCCTTTCCATCAAACACTAGTTACATAAAAAAGCATTATAAATAGTTATAAGTAAACAAGCAGACAGGAAGCAGAAATCAGAGAAATTATGCACACTAAAATATACCAGAAAATAAACAAGAGGGAACGGACTCTTTACTGGGGATAAATGAGATCGAAGGGCAAATCAAGATAGAGAAGACATGGGCCAATCTCAGATGAGAGAGTGAGTTCAGAGTCGTGACTACATAATGGGGCTTGTCCAGGATAGCATAGAGTCTGAGAAGAGACACTTCTGACCTCTAGAAGCCTCATGGGACATGTAGTCAGTCTTGCTCTGGGAGAGTGAGTTCAAACTTATCACTACATATGTTGTTTCAGAGCAGGTGTTTGCCTTGGTAGAAGGAAATTCTCATGCAGAGTTCTCTATGCCCCTGAATTTGGGCAAATAGATGGCACAGTAGATAAAGTGCTAGACCTGGAGTCAGGAAGACTGAATTCCAATCTGGCCTCAGACACTAGCTATATGACCCTGGGCAAGTCACTTAACCCTGTTTACCTGAGTTTCCTCATCTGTCAAATGAACTGGAGAAGGAAATGGCAAACCACTCCAGTATCTTTGCCAAAAAAACTCCAAATGGGGTCACAAAGAGTGAAGAGTCTGAAACAACTGAACACACTCCTTTGAACTCACAGATGTAGTTTAAAAAAAAATGTCCCAGGCACATATGTAATAAGGATCATGGGAGTGAGAGGCTGGAAATGTCTGATTTGCTGGACAGGGAATATTCCAAAGCACATGTCCCTCAGCTATTCCTTACTCTGAAGCTTTATCCCTGGGGCAATCTGCAAGTCTGGAGTGGGGGAAAAAGAGCTGGGTCTGAGCTTACATTCTGCAAGGGGTCAACAACATATATGTAGCTAAATCAATAAAAAAATATGTACAAATCGATTTTAATGTGTTGAGAAGGGTGGGACTCTGACCTTGGGAATGAAAAAAAAATGCTGCCTCCTCTAGGACATTATGCTTGTGCTGAGATTTGGAAAGATGAAGGGAGATTGGGTCTCTAAGACTTAGAGGTGAGTGGGAGGATCTTTAAGCATGAGGGGAAAGTTTTGTAATGTCACAAAGGTAGGTGAGAAATTGTATATAAAGAGCATTAAATAAGCTTGCTTAGACCTGAAGGATTAATCTGAAATCAGTCTGCAAAAAATAGGCTGGAGTCAGACTGTGAAGGGCTTTACACCCAGAGACATTTGTTCTTTGTCCTAGAGACAATAGGGAACCATTGAAGTTTCTTGAGCAAGGGAGTTACTGGTCTAGATCTATGGCAGCTTTGTAGAAGATAAATTAGAGAGGGGATGGAGTAGAAGCTAGAGGCAATTGCAACTGTCCAGGATGATGAGAAATGAGGAGGTCCTGAATATCTGCACAGAGAGAATATTAGATGATATACTAATCTTAAGGTACATTCCAGCATTGAGTCCAAGATTCTATGGTTCAGGGACAAAACCACTAACCATCTATACCTTCAGGGCAGGGGTCCTTAACCTGGGGTCTATGGTCATGTTTTGTTTTAATACTTTGAAAACCGTCTTTCAATAATATTAATTTCCTTTGCAATACAATGTATTTTATTTTATACATCTAAAAAATATTATTCTGAGAGTAAGCTTCCCCAGACTTCCAGAAGGGTCCAGGACATACACAAAAATGGTTAAAAGTTCCTGCTCAAGGACGATAATAGGAAACAGTGATACCAAGTGACACCCAAAGTCATTGTTGGGAGTTTTCCATCCTGCCCTTCCACACTGACTTTTTGTTTTCCATTTTTCCCTTCTTATTGCTCCTTTGCTTTCTTTAAAATCACAGGATTTAAGTTCAGCTAGGTGGGAGTAGAGAGAGCACCTGGAATAGGAGAACCTGAGTTCAAATCCAACCTTAGACACAACTAGCTTTGTGACCCTGGGCAAGTCATTTAACCCTGATTGCCTTAAAAAATAATTGAACGATTTAGAACTGGGACCATAGAAATCATCCATCCCAATTCCTTCATTTCATAGATCAGACAATTAACAAACATTTATTGTGCCTGCTATGGGCTAGGCACTTAGCTAGTCCAATAAAGTGATGTGACTTGCCTAAGGTCTTACAGACAGCAAATACCACAACCGGGATTCTAACCCCAGTGCTCTGACTTGAAATCACATAAGATTTACACTAATCAGGCTTTCTCTTCCTTATGCTTTCCATTGCCTCTCTTTCCTGCTAATGGCACTCATGTTGTGTTGCTCAGTTGTGTACAACTCTTGTGACCCCATGGAATATGGCCATCAATACCATCCACAGAGTCTTGTTAGCAAAGATACTGGAGTGGTTTACCATTTCCTTCTCTGGTGGGTTAAGGCAAACAGAGAGTAAGTGACTTGCCCGGGGTCACACAGCTAGTGAGTGAAGCTGGATTTGAACTCAGATCTTCCTGACTTTAGTCCCAGTGCTTTAACCACTGAGATACCTAGCAGCCTTGATGGCATTCATAGAAATTGCTTCATCCTGTTAGTAATGCTCAAAACTGAAACGTTTCTTACTGATAGTTTCCCTTCTGGGAAGCCCTGTTCTGAGCAAGTCCAGAGCAGTTAAGAGTGACAGAGAAAACTCCAGGGAGCCCAAGGTGGTCATTTTACCTAACTTCCTTGGTCTCTGATCTATTACTAGGTATGTTTCAGATTTCTAGAGTGAAACCAGCCCTGCAAAGCAAGGCAAAATGTCGGGAATCCTCTGTATGTATCCAGAATAGAGCCATAACTAGGTTAGGGCAATGAGGTCTTTGTCTCTTGTCCCTGACAGAGGAGGGACACACTTCCTCTCTGGGTCTGTCCTTTAGGCTGGTTCAATCCTCCACCAACCCTTCACCACTTGGTACCATCCAAGGGTACCACAGTCAGAATTCCTAGTTAGAGCTCCAGATGTGGGATGCTTGTGGGATAGGGACAGACCAAACTCTATTCACATTTCTACCAAGATATTACAAACACACACACACACACACACACACACACACACACACACACACACACACACACACACACTTCTTTCCCAGGCCACTCCTGCTAGTCCAGTTCTAGAGAACATCCCATACCCTGAACAAGGTTGCTTGGCCTTGTCTCCTTTCAGCTGTTCAAAGTCTTTATAAGAATCAGTAGAAAAGCGGTCTGCCCTTAAGAGTCAGAGCTATTTGGGCAAAGACTCTCCGGGAGCAGGGTCTGGAATCTCCCCCTCTCTCACTCAGTCAACATCATCCAAATATGTTCTCTGGAGGTTGGGCATACCCTCCCTTGCAGGGATCCAGGCAGAGCCAGCTGTGCTTAGGACCCTGCTGGATTAGAAGGGTCGGGTGTTGTTCTTCCCTGACTGACAGGAGCCCCCTAGTAACAGATGTGCTCAGAGCTTTTGACTGGGTTTAGGAGGAAAGGCAAGCTTGCTACAACAGCAGCAACAACCAGTGATTTTAGAGAATCTCTTGATGGGCCCTTCCCTCTTCCCTCCTCCACCCCTCAATTTGTTTTTTTCCTTGCTGGCTTTGGAGGGCAGGGTCCCCTCACACACCTCCTTCCTTCCAAAAGGCAAACCTGCTCTCTCAGTGTGGCCTCCTCTCCAGAGGCCCAGGAGGGGGATGCAAAGAGTTAAGCTCCCTCTACTTTGTGAAATCCCTAAACTAGGATTGGGGGAAATGAGCCGGGAGCCTTTACCATTGTTTCACCTGGCTATAGGATTTCTCTCTAACACAAGGAATCAGCTTTAAAACCCCAGTAACTGGATCTCACCAGGAAAGGAGGTTTTTAAAAACCAGCTGACAGCTGAATAATAGGAATTACCAGGCAGGCCGCCCTGGGGTTACCAAGGTTGTAACTCAACCTCAAGGGAGGGCTTAGATTGGAAACTGATTTATGGGAAAATCAGAAGTCATAGAGGGAGAACCTTGAATATCTGACCCCTTACCACTGGATAAATGGCCTTGAGAGTCACTGGGGCAATATACTAGTCTGTAAGAAAGAGCTCGGTTCCAAAAGACTATTCCCTCTTTGGCCTTTGGCTTTCTATGTGACCTTATGAGGTTGCTTGTAACCTTTTTGTGCCTCAGTGGACCTATCTGTAAAGTGAACAGAATAGCATCTTCCTTTTGATTTTCAGAGCTAAGGTGTATATGTTAATGGGTATACCAGAGGAGACAGACTAGAAAAGGCAGATACTCAGGAGTCAGAGGATATGAATTCAAATCTCCCCTTTAACTTTTACTTCCTGTGTGATCTTGAACAGGTAAGTTGTTTCTCCTTGCTGAAGGATTTTCAGTGCTTTCTAAATGTGGTTGTCCTAGGACAAAGCCCCATTGGCTCCACCCTAGTTATTGATCTAAAAAAGACTACCCCACTTACCAATCCATGTGATGGATAGGATTTAATTGAGGGTTGGGAGGTGAGAAAAGGTTTAAAAAAGAGAATTTGGAAAGTTAATCACCTGGAATAAAAGAAGAAATTATTTAATAGAACCTTATCCCAAAGCTGAGGGGAGCATAAAATATCAGGTAAAATATAGGTTTAGATCAGAGTCCTAAGCTGGGGTGACTTGGGTCTTATCCTAAGATACCAAAATATAGTTAATAATTCATTAAATAGGAAGTTGCTAAAACACCTTTAGTGACTTCATAGTACCCTAGAGTGTCCTCCCACTGGAACCAGTGTCCCTGTTCCTGGGTCTCTGTGTCCCCTACATAAGGCAGTTTCTCTACCCAAGGGGCCTTGTGTCCTGAGGTCAGAGGCCAGGGACTTTCCCAGAGTTTTCTTTCTCTCTCCACACCCCTCTCCTATTGACTGCTCACCCCTAGCTGTTTTATGGTGCTTTTGCTTTGGGTATGAGAATGCTGACTGTTGGTTCTTGGTCAGAAAGAGAAAGTTTTTGTGCTCCACAGGTTGAATATCACATTATGTATAAAGTATTATTTGAGGGATGCCTGTATTTGTTGAATGAATGGATTAAATGAATCCACATTAACAAATGCAGACTAATTCTGTACTGGGCAGTAGGAATGGGAGGAGAAAAGGAATTCTCAACAAAGTAATACCTGTTTACAAAACTACAAAACTTATGAAAGAAATATCACTGTTGACATCTTCTAAATATGCTACCTAATGGTTGAAAACACCCTCCATTGCAAGGATCCAGGCAGACCCAGCTATGCTCAGAATTCTGCCTTAAGAGGTAGGGGAAGCCTGACTTTTTTATATGATCTTAAAGTCAGATGTTTTCCTTAAGGGCACATTCTATGTATTATACTTTTAAAAGATTCCCACCAAAAGCCTAGCATATTGTTTGGCATATGGTATAGTAGGTGATAAAGCAGTAGATATAGATATAAATATCTGATGTCTATGTGTGGCCTCAGCATCTCTCTCCCTCTCCCTTTCTAGATAAATAGATATATAATATATGTATGGATACATAATATATGTGTATATATAATATATAACACATATGTACAGATGTACAATATGTAACATATAATAATTATATAATATATACAATGTATGTATAGATATATGTATATGTGTATATAGGTATATATGTACAGGTTACTTATAACTCTTGATATCTTCATTACTTAAAATGCCTCTTCCTTTCCACTACCCAGTAAGCCATCCCTTATAAGAAAGACTTTTAAATGGGAATGAAAAAAAGCGGTTCAGTAACACCAACCAAAAGATCAATTGTGTCTGACAAAATAGGCAACTGGCCAAAGAGCAACACAGCTTTTTCTTTTTCTTTTTCTTTCTTCCTTCCTTCCTTCTTCCCTCCCTCCCTTCCTTCCTTCCTTCCTTCCTTCCTTCCTTCCTTCCTTCCTTCCTTCCTTCTTCCTTTCTTTCTTTCCTGTGGCTGCTCTGTAGAAAAGGATGTAAATTTTGATGACTGAAACATTGCAAGATATCATGGGGTTTACCAGCTAGATTTCTTTCTTAAGGACCATGCCATAAACCCAAATCACTCCAGCTCTCATTGATTGGCCAACAATAGGTCCCAAACCAAGCTCCACTTGGTCATTGTTTGGGCCCTGATGGGCTCAGAGTGAATGTAAATAACACTTGTTTCTGTTTTGGCCAGAAACCCTGAGGATCTTCCCCTCTCAGATTAATTTTTTTTTTTTGACTAGGTAAAAGAGGTCATTCTTTGTCTCATTTCTTACCTACCCTTAATCACTGAATGGGCCCTGCCTCAGTCAAACTGAGACCTGTTAAAGACCTTAGCTTAGAAAAACCAAGGTCTCCCCCTGCATGCAAGGCCATCTTTAATCGCCCTGAACTGTATCTGGCCACTGTACCCAGATGGCTCTGGGGAAGAAAGTGAGGCTGGTGACTTTGCACAGCCATCCTCACTTAAATCCAATGTATTCGCATGTTATAGCATCACCTTCCTGATGTCCTGCTCTTCTTCCAGAAGAAAGATAACCACAAGGCAATTTAGGCCCTCATCTCTACAGAGAAGGGAGGAAGGTACATTTTCTTGGTCCTCCTCTAAGAAAGGTCAAGTTTCTTGGTTGATAAAATTATATAGTGTTCAGTTTCTTTTCTTTTTCTTTTTTTTCTCTTTCCATTGACTCAATAGTTGTTGGCTAAGTAAATTGACTAATCTGAAGTAATAAAAATAAATGAGAAGATTTGGGATGGTCCATTCTAGGACTGTCCTCCCACTTATATTATCTCTAATATGATACAATGCAAGAGAAGAATTTGATTTTTTTCATCTTGAACTGCTAAGAGATTGAGATATAATAAATTTCCTCACCCACTCCCTTGGATGCTCAGTCGGTAGATCAGATAGGCTCGTGAAAGCTTAAGGTGAACCTGTGTGATAGAAAGGTCCTTTACCTCCAACTTCACAGTAGGGGACCACTTCTTATCAGCCAGCCATAAGGACTCTTTTAGTTGGCTGCTGAGTCAAAACTGTGTGGATCTACTCAAGGGAACAATCCCTATCCCTCAGGCTTCTTCTGCCTACCAGCCAGGTGCAGGCTGTGAGCTCCTGGCCTCCTAAATAAGCATGCGTGTGGGATGAGACCACCTCCCATTTGTGTCTCTTTTCCTTTGGTGCTGGGCCTTGTGAGATTCTGAAAGACAGTAGGCATCTGCCCCCTTCCTGGGCAACAGAGGAGCTAGGTAGTAGCTGTGGAAGCAATTTTGGTGGAGGCAGTAGCACAAACAGACTGGCCAAGAAGGAAAGACGGACCACTGGAAAGAAAAAAACCTACTCAGTGTTGAGTGGGCTGCACTCAGTGGGGATGATGTATAAAATAGTTGATAAACAGTTCTTAATAAGAATTAATAAACTAATAAGCAGTTCATATAGAAGCTATTTGAAAATATTCTAACTAACCTTAAATATGAGCCTCTCAACTGATTGTAGTCATTCCCTGATTCTTTATTGTTTAGTACCCCCCCTTTTTTTTTTGCTTTTTGGAAAGTAGGATAATTAGGGTTAAGTGACTTGCCCAAGGTCACATGGCTAGTTTTTTGTGTATTGTGTCTGAGGCAGAATTTGAACTCAGGTCCTCCTGACTCCAGGGCTGGTAATCTATTTACTGTGACACCTTGCTGCCCCAGTATTCCCCTTTCTGTGTAAGAGTTTCTCTCTCTCTCTCTCTCTCTCTCTCTCTCTCTCTCTCTCTCTCTCTCTCTCTCTCTCTCCTCCCATCCCCAGCAAGCAAAGGAAATTCATCAGGCTTCTTCTTTCTAGTTCTTAAATTCTATGATTTTGTGGTCCTGGGTTGCCCAGTGGGATGCCAAACACCTAATAGAAAAGATGATTTATATAAGCTTGGTCACACCACACTGCCCAGCACTCTATTCCCAGAGATGTTAGCTCCCACTTGCACAAGTTAAGAAAGAAGCAGGAGGAGGAGTTGGAGAAAAGGAGAAAGGTCAGTGCTTTTTTTTTTTTTTTAAGCAATTGGGGTTAAGTAACTTGCTCAAGGTTACACGGCTAGTCATTATTTATGTGTGGGTGCTCATTTTCTGAGGCCGGATTTGATCTCAGGTCATCCCAACTCCAAGGCCGGTGCTCTTACTCACTGCACCACCTAGCCACCCCTGGGTCAGTGCTATTTGAGGGTTAGGGGCCAAACAGGAACATTGACTTCACAAAGCATTATGGGATCAAAAAGTCTAGAGCTGGAAAAGATTTCCCAGACCAGCCCAGAGAAGCTACATGACTTAGTTACAAAGGTCAAAAGTGATAGAGGCAGGGTTCCTATCTGAGTCCAAATTCAATACTCTTTCAATTGTTTCTGAAACCCTCATTTTACAGATGGGATCTAGAGAAATTAAACAATTTGCCCTAGGTCACCAGTGAGTCAGAATGTGAACTCAAATCCCATGACTCCAAATTCAGCATTCTTTCTACTTATTTTCAAACAACTTGTCCTCTACAGAAAAAGAAAGAAAAAAGAAAGAAAGAGGCTATTGCCCCATCCCACACTTAGACACTGGCCACTAGGTATGATTCCTGCTTTGGAAGACTGGGGGGAGGAGGAACTTCACCTCTAACAAACTGCTCTCTAAAAATATCCTTGAGGAAAGTTTGTTCATGGCTAATCAATATAGTATCGTTTAAAGAGCAATGGGTAAAAAGTTAGGAAACCTGAGTTCTAGTTTTAATGTTTCCACTAATTAACCTTGCCTCATAGGATTGTGGGATCAGAGACTAGGAGCTAGTCAGAGACTTTAGAAGGTATCTAGTAAACCACCTTCATTTTATAGAAGAAGAAACCAAGCAGGGGGGTGCTGGTAAATGTTTAACAACCAGCTTTCAAAAAAATCCCAGGAAAGTGCACAAGATACCCTTTTAAGTTTAATCTGTATTATTAACATTTTCTCCATCACTTTCCTAATTCCACTCAATTAGCAAAACCATAATTCAAGCCCTGACCTATAGCATTTGCCAGTATCTGAATATAAATGCTCACCCTGGAAATTTAAGGGGCTATTGAAAGGCTCTTGGGAATTGTTCCAGCTAACTCCAGCATCCCTGAAACTAAAGCTCAAAGATGTAAGTTAAATGTATCCGAGGTTACACAGTGGCGAGGGGGTGGGATGTGAAGCCAGCTAGGTGATACAGTGGAGAGAGTACTAGGTATGGAGTCAGGAAGACATGAGTTCAAATCTGGCCTCTGACACTTCCTAGCTGTGTAGCAGCAAGCACCCCAGCATCCCCAGGGGGGGCTGCCAACCCAGGTTCTTAGATCTGCTTTTGTAAAGGAAAGCAACTCAAAATGGGTTAACAAGCTTCCTTTAATCAAACAAACATACATTACCTAGTTCAGGGGAAAAAGGTCAGCACCCCGAACTTCAGAGTATACAGACAGATCAAGCAGACAGGCTTCCAAACTGTCCAACCATCATATCAATACCAAATCACAGTTACCAGAGAGGGAAGCATCAACATCTGGGTTTTCAAAGCCGGGGGGCTCTCAACAACAGCTTCCCAGAGTCTCATCTGGTCAAATCACACAACACTTCTCAAAGGGAGCCCCAAAGCAAAGCCTCAAATCAGGGATTATATAGCCTTCTCCTGGCTCAGAGAATGTAACCACCCTCTTGACCCACTGCCCAATCACACAGCATCAAGGTGTGGGCATTCCTGAAAAAACCAAGCCTCCTACCACAGGCTCCATGTGACCACATTCAGCCTATTAGGGGGCAGAGTATATTTTCAAATCAAGGAAGGTTCTCAGAGTCACTTAAGTCAATCAAAGTCTCTTAAGCCAATCAAAGGGCCTAGGGGCAGGGAAGATCTTCAAATTTGCATTTCCATTACACTGTGTTGCCCTGGGCAAGTCACTTCACTCTATTTGCCTCAGTTTCCTCATTTGTCAAATGAGCTGGAAAAGGAAATGGCAAAACTACTCAAGTAACTCTACCAAGAAAACAAAGAGTCAGACACAACTGAACAACAATCTCTGACCCCAAATCTAGCATTCTTTCCTGAGTAAGTCCTTCATTTCTTTGGCTTCTTAACCTTTTTTATGCAATAGACTCTTTGGGTAGTCTGATGAAGCCTCTGGACCTCTTCTCAGAATATTGTTTTTAGATATATAAAATAAACTATATTGAAATGCAAAAGAAACCAATCATATTGACATATAGTTATCAAAATATTATTTAAAAAGAAGACATGTTTATGGGCCCCAGGCTAAGCTCACATAGTGCATGATTTCCAAACTCCCTTCCAGCCTGTGGTTTCTAGGCTTCACCTTCTCTGCATATTGGGAGGCTGTTCAACATGGGTAAACACAAATGCATGCTTCAGCCTCTGGGTTGATGGAGGTTAGAGGTCTAGCTAACACTTAACCTTTAACCTGATTTTGCCGTACATTTTCTGGGCTGATCCCAGTTTCCCCTCTAACATGGTCATAGCTTTGGGAGGCCAAGAAGTTATCCCCATTTCCCCAGGAGGCCCAAGTGGCAGAGTCCCTGAGACAGCCTTTTAAGATAAATTTTGAATATTTCTCAGTTTGTAAAACTCCCTCTACCACCTGGGCTACAGGAATATTGCATCAGATAGCAGGAAGCAGCCCAGCACCATGGGCCAGTGGCACATTTTCAGTTTCTACTTCTGTTCTCACTAGCCCTCAGCCTGACTTCAAGGCCTGTGTTTAGACAACAATAATTAACATTTGTACGGCACTTTAAGGGACAGCTAGGTGGTGCTATAGATATAATGCTTGGTCTAGAGTCAGAAAGACTCATCTGAGTTCAAATCTGACCACAGACACTTATAGCTATGTGATCTTGGGCAAGTCACTTTACCTTGTTTGCCTCAGTTTCATCATCTATAAAATGAACTGGAGAAGGGAATGGCAAACTGCTCCAGTATCTTTGCCAAGAAGAGTTCTGAATAACAATATTGCACTTTAAAATATAGAAAATGCTTTCCGTACATTATTTTGTTTGAGATGTACAAACACTGAGACTTAGAGAAGTGAAATGACTTACCCATTGTCACAAAGCTAATAAACATTAAGAGGAGGGATTTGAATCCATGCCTTTCTGGATTCTAAGCCTAACACACAAAACTATCAAAACAAGCTGCTGTTCTGTTTCACCCCTTGGTTAAGGGGCTATTGGAATGCTCTATTTGTCTTATCTGACTTTTATTGATCCATATTTTGATCAAATATATATTCTTTTAGTAATACCGTGGCATAGTGGATAGAGTCAGGAAGAGGGGAGTTCAAATCAGTCTTCTGATATATGCTAGTTGTGTGACCTTGGGCAGGTCATTTTTACCTCTAAGTGCCCCCAGGCAACTCTAAACTACAGAGAATTGCAAATCTGCCTTGTTTGAGGAAGTTTCCTCTTTATACTTTATATAATTTTCTATGTACATTAAAATAAAAAGTCTAGTCCAATCCAACTTTATTAATTAAAAATTAATCATTTTAATAGTAATTTTAAACTTATTTAATATTTATTTTAATGTATTCATTTTAAAATTAATTTTAATGTATCAATTTTAATATATTAAAATTCAGAACATATCCATCAGCAAAACAATAAATCAAGTTTAGTTAATTTTTTAACATAACTCCTTTCTCCTCACTGAGCCACCCCCTTTAACAAAGACATAGAAAAAAAGAGAAGAAAATCAATTAAGCAAAACCAATGAACACATCAACAGGATCTGACTGTATATACAATCCCAGAAGATTTGGGACAGTCCATTTTGAGAATGTCCTCTCTTTCCCATTATCCTTCATATGAAGCAGCTCCCACCCAGCACTAAGAGAAAGGTTGGTTTTCTTCATTTTGAAGACCTAAAAGATTCGGCCAAAATACATTTCTCTCTCTTTGCCCCCATTACCAAGAATAGTAGGCTCTTTCTTGGCCTAAGACAGGTAGGTCCCTTTGAAATGCCCAGTCATAGATTAGGAGCAAAAAGGGATCTCAGGGTCTAAATCTCTAGTTTTATAAATAAGGAAATGAAACCCAGGAAAGTCAAGTGACTTGCCCAATGTCACATAGGTATTGACAGAAACTAGATCTGAACTTTCATCCTTCCACTGTGGCATTCTTCCACCTTAACTTTCTCTATGATCTGCCTCCACTGAAGCAAAGCCTCATCTTCCAGTCTCAGACCTTAACTGAACCTCCTATTCAGCTGATTTATCAATTAACAAGGGTGAGGCCATTTGAAAAACACAGAGCAAACATTAGAACATTAAAATCAAAACATAAAACATTAGAACATTATTTATGGGGGAAAGAGTACACATGTGTGCTAGTAATTCATTCCCCAGTAATCTGGATTTAAATTTTGTTATTTTTGCAGGACTTGCCCAGCCTTTAATTAACAAAGTTGTTTTTCTCTGTTTTGAAGAAATCTCTAACTCAAAAGCCTGATACCATTAGGGTTGTCAAATCAATGTCAGGAAGGTAATAAGCTGCCCCTCTACTGACGTTGTTCTGCTCACTAAAACCATTCCAAAGATAACAGTATCCCAGAGCTGGAAGGGGTCTCCATTGCTGTTGAATCCAACTGACAACTGAAAAGAATTCTCTCTGCAATCTACCAGAAAATGATCATCCAGCCTTGACTTCAAGTTCTCCATTAAGGGAGAGCCCATTTCCTCCCAAGGTGGCCCATTCTAGTTTGGGTAGGATAGCTCAAATTGTTTAGGAGGGTTTGCCTTTCTCGAACCTTAAATATGTTCCTTTGTACCATCCACACCTCGTTCCTAGCTCTGTCCTCTAGGACAAAACAGAACAAGCATCAATCCTCTTCCTTGCACCAACTCTTCAAAGCTTGAAGAAGCTGCCATACCCCGTTGTTATTCTCTTCTCCAGGATTCTGTTGTTTGGTCAGTTGTCTGACTCTTTCGTGACCCCATTTGGGGTTGGGTTTTGTTTTTTGTTTGTTTGGTTTTTTTTGGCAAAGAGACTGGAGTAATTTGCCATTTCCTTCTCCAGTTCATTTTACAGATGAGGAAATTGAGGCAAACAGGATTAAGTGACTTGCTCAGGGTCACACAGCTAGGAAATGTCTGAGGCTGGATTTGAACTCAGGAAGATGAGTCTTCCTGACTCCAGATCCAGCACTCAATCAGCTGTGCCACCTCACTGCCTTTCTCCAGGCTGTCTTTACTTGCTCCTTTCAGTCCTCATATGGCATGAACTCAAAGACCTTTCACCATCCTGGCTGTCCCGTTATCATGTTCCAGCTTATCAATGTCCTTCAATGAGCCACCTAGAAATCAACAAAACAATATTCCATCTGTGCTCTAACTAGGACAGAATAGGAGAGAACTCTCATATGCTTATTCTTGAACATTCATTGACTCTTAATTCAGTCTGAGATTATATTTGCTTTCTTGGTCATTATACAATTGACTCATATTGACTTAGCCAGAAGGATTGAGGGTAGAAAGCACCATAGCAAAAAACTGTGAACTCTTACCTTTCATCAGAACAGATCACTGATTACTAAATAATAACGCCTCCCAGTTTTATCTTTTTATTCCCTCCAGATGATTTGGCTTAGATGGGTCTCATGTTTGTGTAACTCACTCATTTTTTTAAAGGCTCAAATAGAGAGGACTCCTCTCCCTCCCCCCCACCATTGCCATCACCACCACCACCGCCTTACCTAATCTTCTTCCTCTCCCTTTGGAGGTAAGAAAATGAACAAAATTAACATTGTTTCCTACTTACCTAGCATGATTCTTACTCATCATAAAGGAATGTCAACTGTTCAGACTTATAGAAGTCCATCTAAAGGAAGGGGCAAAGGGATTGGGGGGAGGGGGGTCACTCATAACCTATCTTTAAAATCCCATTTGCCATAAATAGTGTTACAAAGCTAATTTTATATATATATATATATTTTTTTTTGAGGGTGGAAGGCAGGGCAATTGGGGTTAAGTGACTTGCCCAAGGTCACACAGCTAGTTAAGTGTCAAGTTGTCTGAGGCCAGATTTGAACTCAGTTCCTCCTGACTCCAGGGTCGATGTGCTATTCACTGTGCCACCTAGCCGCCCCAAATGGCCAGGTAGTTTTGTTGTTGTTGTTGTTGTTGTTATTGTTGTTTGCTTTTTGGAGGGCAATTGGGGTTAAGTGACTTGCCCAAGGTCACATGGCTAGTAAGTGTTAAGTGTCTGGGGATGGATTTGAACTCCAGGGCCAATACTCTATTCACTGTGCCACCTAGCTGCTCCCTGCTAATAATAATTTTTTTAAGAACAGGAAAGTATGTTAGTTTGGGATGCTGATTCTTTTTTTTGTGTGTCACTTTTTAAAATTTTTTTTTAAACACATGCTTTATTAACTTCTGTTCTACATCATTCACCTCTGCCAGACCTTGAGCCATAATCATTTTCCCCCCATTATTCCCCTACCCAACCTCCCAGAACAGCAGCCCCACAAGACATCGCCTCCTCCAATCCGCTCTCTCCCATACCCTCTCCCACACCCCCTTTGACACCCCCACCAGAGGGAGGCAAATCCCCGTGTCCCAATGCCCGCACATCCCATCTCCCAACCACAAGCAAAAGAGCACTAATAATAGTATTTATATATATTTGAAACATTTAATGTTGAGACCTCGAATTTCAGATCCATTTCCTTCCTCCCTTGTGATTCTTTTTTTTTTTTTCAAACCACACAAACATTTTATATTCAGTTTGAGGGAGTGAATGTATCTTCAGTATAATCCAATCTCTTGACACACACACACACACAGGATCAGGGCAGCTAGTAGACACAGTGGATCAAGCACCAGGCCTGGAGCCAAAAAGATCTGAATCCAAATCCAGTCCCAGACATTTACAAGTTGTGTGACCATGGGAAAGTCACTTAACCTCTATTTACCTCAGTTTCCCCAACTGCAAAAAGAGGATAAATAATAGCATGTCTCTTCCAAGGTTGTCATGCAGATCAAATAAGGTAATAATTGTAATGGACTTAGTATAATGCCTGGCACGTAATAAGTGTTATATAGACACTCATATATGCATATGTATATATATTTATTTGGTCCAGAAGTGATTGCATTGGTGTAAGGAATTTTTATTCTATGAGTGCTTAGCAGCAGCTGTTCTACAATTTATAATCTTAAAAGTCTGCTAAGGGTGCCAGGAGGCCAAGTGACTTGTCCAGGGCCCCTCCCACAGCCAGTATGTTCCAGAGTAGCTCTTGAAACTAGGTTCCCCTGACTTAGAGACAAGCCATCTGCCACTGGGCAACACTGCCTCTCACAATATATCACAGGAATTCTATTCCTCAGAGGAGTGTCAAAGGACTTCTTCTTGTTCAGTCATGTCCAGCTGTTCATGGCCCCATTTGGCTTTTCTTGGCAAAGATGCTGAAGTGGTTTGCCATTTCCTTCTCCAACTCATCTGACAGATGAGGAAACTGAGGCAAACAAAGTTAAATGACTTGCCCAGGGTCACACAGATAGTAAGTAACTGAGGTCAGATTTGAACTCAGGAAGATACATCTTTCCAACTCCAGGCCTGGCATTCTATCCGCTGTGCCACCATCAAAGCATTACATGAGTTAAAAAAAAAAAGAAAAGCAGGTATACCCACAGTTATTTGACACAAGTGAGGAATAATTAATTGGTATTTTTCACGAGGGTAAGAGAAAGCCCCTAGAACATCTGGAGGCCTCCCTGTAGTGCACAGGTCAGGTCAGGGTGGATGTACTGGGATCTGTATTACTGGAGGAAATCTCCACTAAGGAACTCACAGAGATGCCTTTGAACATATGAGTATTCAGGACATGAGAGTTTCACTCAGTCTCTTCTCATACTTGTCAATGTGATTTTCAGTTTTATTTTTACTAGTTTACACATCCTATGAGAAACAGTATTTAACGGAGAATAATCAGCAGTTTGTTTTCTGAGAAGAATCTTTCCTTTAGGGCTCACTTAGCCCAGTGCCTGGCACATAGTAGGAGCTTAGTAAATATTTATTGATTGGTTGGTTGGAGCAACAAGCATTTATCAGGTGTCTACTAAGTTCCCCAGACCCATTCTAGTTACTAGCGGAGGTATAATTGAAGTATAATCCAATCTCTTGCCCTCAAGAAACATAATATCTTCTTGTAGAGAAAAAAAGAATGCTACCAAATGAAACCGGATCAAGAAGCAACATGTGTAACATTGATGATCTGTGCTCTAAGGAAGAAAGTCTGTGAGAGTATAAAATCATAGGATTTAAAGCTGCAAGGGACCTAAGACAATACCAAGGCCAACCCCCTCCTATTACAAGTAAGAAACTCTCAGCCAGTTACTGATCATTTATTAAGCTCCTACTATGTGCCCAGCAAGCACTGAGCACTGGGGATGTAAAAAAAAAGGCAAAATACAGGCCTTGTTCTCAAGAGGCTTGTAGTCTAATGGAAGAGACAGTGTGGAAACAACTATGTACAAACAAAATATGTACAGGATAAAATGGAAATTATCGACAGAGAAGGCACCAGCATTAAGGGATATCAGGAAAGCCTTCTTGCAGAAGGTGGAATTTGAGACAAGAAGCTGGGGTGGCTAGGTGGCACAGTGAATAGAGCACCAGCCCTGGAGTCAGGAGGACCTGAGTTCAAATCCAGCCTCAGACACTTGACGTTTACTAGCTGTGTGACCTTAGACAAGTCACTTAACCCCAAATGACCCTCCAAAAAGGCAAAAAATAAAAATAAAGATTGAAGCATGTTTTAAAAAGAAAAGAAAAAAGCTGGGAGGTGGACATTTCAGGCATGGGACACAGTCAGTGAAAGAGTCCAGAGTTTGAGTAAGTGACTTGCCCAAGATAACACAGCTAGTAAGCATCAGAGTCAGAATTCAAACCCAGATCCTCTGATCCAGGATCCAGTACACTTTCTATTGTGCCATACTGTATCCCTAAGCTGGAAGGGTTAGTTTGTAGCAATGACTTTAAAACCATCATCAACAGAGATAGGAAGCTCCCGATGAAAGTTTGACTCTGAACAAAGGTTCATGGGATTGCAGAATTCAGAGTTGCAAGGGACCTTGGAAATCATTTGGTATAACATCCTTATTTTCAGACAGGTTAAGTCTCTCAAGAAGTAAGTCATGGAGCTGGAATTGAAATGCAGGTCCTCTGGCTTTGGGGATAGTAATCTTCTAGAACTCCTGGGTTCATTGCCCTGGCTTGTCACAGACATGTTGTAACTCAGGTGCCCTCACCTCCTGGAGATCCCTTGAGGTTTCCTATTGCCAAGAAGAAGAGGAGTGATTCGAAATAATTCCAACTGGAAAATTAACCAAAGATGTTCTCTCTGAGTGTTACAAAGGCTCCACTCTCATGACAACTTTTCTTGCTTTTGTCACCTGACCTGCCCTAGAAGGAGAGAAACAAAGAGGAAAAACAGAAGCCTTTCTTACTCAGGGCAGATCCCTTCTGTGCACAAGTAGGTAGGAATTATAATCTGCTAGGATTGAATCAGTCCAGTCTATAGGGTTCCTGTGCCTACTTCCCTCTCCCTTCAACTGGACAACTGGCCCCAGAAGAAAAAAATCTGAAAGGTTGAACCTGGTGTTCATTTTTAATTATTAAGCTTCATATTCCCTGTGGAGAACTTGGCGTCTTTCATGGAAGACAGGAAGGCCCCATGTCACCTAAATCCTTTATTTATTGATGAAGGCAGGGAGTTCCTGTTACAAACTCCAGTCAGGCATCACCTGAAATCTGCCTGGATTTGTTCCAAGATTCTCTCATGTCCATTTTTTAAATGATTGCTCCTCTAGCCCAGCAATGCCACACCCAAAGTAAGGACTGTACCTTCTTTCCCCACCCTTTCCTTCTCCCCTGCCTCCCACGTCATCAGTTCAGCTATTTGAGGAGGGAGAAAGTCAGGCATCAGAGCAAGTAGTGTAGGTTCTGCTTGGAATTGTCTCTAATTATCTTCCTGTTACAGAAAATGTGATGTTTCTGGCCAACTCCAAACCTAGCCACCTTTACTCCTGCCCTCATCCCCAACTCCTCACCTCTGGAAACTTGACTATCCCTGAAACCAGCCTAGGCTCTAGCAGGTGAATTTTCACCTTATCTTGCCAGGACCTAGGCCTCTACCTCACTTCCTAGCCATACCTATACCATGGTATACCAGCCCCATCCCCTTTGTCTTCTTTCATTAGAATATGTAACAGGGGATTTATGGTCCAGTACTCCCTACTCCCATAATTGCAAATGTAAACTCCTTGAGGGCAGGGAATGTCTTCCTTGCTTAGCATCCAAAGGGAACATAGTAACATAGTAAACACTTATATTCTCTATCTACTTGCCTATTATCTGTCTGCCTGTCTACCTGTCTGTCTGTTGGTTAGTCAGTCTGTCCATCTATTTATCTGACTGCCTGTCTACCTATCTATCTATCCATCTGAATGCCTGCCTGCCTCTCCATCTATCTGTGACTGCCTACCTGTCTATGTATGTATGTATCTATCTATCCATCTCTGCCTCTCTATCTACTTGTCTGTCTGTCTATATATCTACATATCTCTAACTCTCTGTCTATCTACTTGACTGTCTTTGTACCTCTAGCCAGCTAGCTATCTACCTATCTGTAGACTAGTGTGTCAGAGGTTGTTAATCTCCTATTGGTTGTTTAATCTGCTATTAAACAACAAGCATGTGCCAGTCACTGTGCTAAGCACTGGGAACCCAAAGAAAAGGCAAAAACAGTCCCTATTCCCAAGGAACTTACACCCCAATGGAGAAGATAACATGTATGTAAGTAGGCCTATACAAGATACATACAGATTAGATACAAGGTAACCTCAGAGGGGAAAGCACCAGCAGCTGGAGGGACCAGGAAGGCCTTCTGGAAAAGCTGAGGTCTGAACTGAGGTATGTAGTGGTGTCTTGGGCTCATCTCTAAATCAAGCCACTGATTTTCCCCAACTAGCCATTAATTGCTCATGTCCTACTATGTGTTTCCCAAAGACTGCTACCTAAGAATAAAACTCAGATTTATACAGGAAATACTTCTTTGTTGATCCCATTGTAAATTCATTCAACAAGCATTTATTCAGCACCTACTACATGTGAGGCCTCCACTGGAAGTCCCTCTCTAATGTGTATAAGTGAACCTGCGTTATCATCAGTCAATGAGCATATATTAAATTCCTGCTGTATACCAAGTATTATGCTAAGTGCCGGGGATACAAACACACACACACACACACACACACACACACACACACACACACACACGGTAATTCTTGACCTCAAAGAGCTTGCAATCTACCAGGAGAAAGCTATCCACAAAAGGAAGCTGAAAAGGGGAAGGAGGAAAAGAAAGATACCCAGCTTGGGGGCATGATGGAGCAGTTCAAAGGAATGCAGCCAGGTGGCAGGTGGAAAGATATCTGACCTGGCTGTCCTCCTTAAGTGGCAGAGGGTACTGATGAGTTTGAGTACCAAGGCTGATGGGTGAAGATGGCTGGGCTTGTCCAAGTCTATGCCTCAGGAATGCAAACTCTGGCAGCTGCTAATGAATTCAAATCCTGCCTCATACACATATGAGCTGTGAGACCCTAAGCAAGTCAGCTGACCCCTTAATTAATCTAAATCCTTGTAAAATGGAAATAGTAACAGTGCCTACCTCACAGGGATATTATAAAGCTCAATTGAGACAGTGTATGTGAAGGGCTTTGCAAAATGTAAGATGATGTATAAACATTATTATCATCATTATTACTGAACTGGACAATCTTTACATATGAGCCTGAAGCCAGACTATATCTGTTATCCAAGAACCAGCCTAAATTCAGAAGCCAGTCCCTGGTTACAGGATGACACATAGCAGTTCTTAGATCATCTAAGTCCCCAGTGGTAATTATCAATCAATCAATCACTAAGCATTTATAAGCACCTGGAGTGTATGGGTGTCAAGAAAGACTAGCTCCTCTGAGGCGACTGGGTGGTGCAGTGAATAGAGTACCAGCCCTGGAAGTCAGGAGGACCTGAGTTCAAATCTTGCCAACTCAGTTATAAACATGCTTCCCAGTCAATCTGCTTTCAATTAAAATCAAGAGTATAAAAACATAACTTCTGTTGTTTGGTGCCTTTTCTTTCTGATATCAGAGTCCTTTCTCAATAACCCAACCTCCCAACTCTCTCCTGTAATAAAAAAAAAAAAATTCACTTAAGCAAAACTAACCAGCACAGTAATTGTGTCAGACTAGGGAGGTGTGGCACAGTATTGTGAAAAGGGTTTGATTTTATTTTATTTTATTTTTTTTGCTTTTTGGAGGGCAATTGGGGTTAAGTAAATTGCCCAAGGTCACACGGCTAGGTTTTTTTGTGTGTGTGTTAAGTGTCCGAGGCTGGAACCAAACTCAGGTCCTTCTGACTCCAGGGCCAGCGCTCTACTCACTATGCCACCTAGCCACCCCCTAGGGTTTGATTTTATAATGAAAGGATTTGGCTTTGGATCCCAACTCTGCCATTTATTAACAGGTGTGATGCTGGGTAAGTGAATCTCTCTGGACTCCAGTTCCTCATTTGGAAAATGTAGGGATTAGACTAGATTTGAGAAAAGGAAAGATTTCTATTCCATTCCCATTTCATCTCCTTGGGCATAAACTCTTCCTTTACTTCACCACCACTGCAACTCCTCCTCTGCCAAAAAAAATGCCTTGGTCCCTACCTCTGGGTTCCCATGTTTTGGTAAGTGAGTTTTTGCTTTATCTTGCCGTAAGCCAGGTCTTCCATCACCACCACCACCATTCCCTTTCCTCCACCAATCTCTAGGCCCTTTCCTCACCATGCCATCCTCTAACTATTTCCAAACTTCCCATATATGTGCTACTTTCCAGTATTAGGATGTAAGTTCCTTGAGGTAAGAAATGTCTTGGTTATTTTGTATTTGTAGAGTCAGATGTTAGAACAGTGTCTAGTACATTTGAAAAGCACAACAAATTCTCTTTCTCTTTTGGCCTCTATCTATCTTTCTTCTTCTCTCTCTTTCTGTTTCTCATTGTTTTCCTATCTGTGTCTCTGTCCCTGTCATTTTCTGTCTCTGTCTCTGTCTGTCTCTGTCTCTTTCTCTCATCAAGACAGTTCCATTGTCCTCGTACTAGAGAGATATAATACATAAAAAGAGGGCAGCTAGGTGGCACAGTGAAGAGCACTGGGTCTGGAGTTAGGGAGAACTGAGTTCAAATCTGGCCTCAGACACTTACTAGCTGTGTGACCCTGAACAAGTCACTTAACCCTGTTTGCTTCAATTTCCTCATCTGTAAAATGAACTAGAGAAAGAAATGACAAACCAGTCCAGTATCTTTGCCAATAAAACATCAAATGGGGTTCAAGAATTGGAAACAACTGAACAACAATACATGTAAGAGGTTCAGCTATGAATCAGATGGAAAGAATCAACAATCCTGAGGATTCAGCAGCAAAACAGATGGTAATGAATCTTTTAAAATGTTATTTCCATTGATAAAATCCATTTTATTTCTGATGTTGAACCATATCTATTGAACATAAAGTGCTGTAGACTTTAGTGGTGAGAATTTGCTTTTGTGGGTCTTTGGTAGGTGCTGCTGCTGAGGAGGTGGCGGTTACAGCACCCACAGAGGCATTTGCCAGGCTGATTTCCACCAGGATTGCTTCCCCAGACTGTGGCTGTGAAGGATTGGCTGCTAGCAGGGTTTTTCAGTAGTTGATGCTAGTGGTAGCAGATGGGTTGGGCCCTCTCTCCACAAGAGTTGTTCCCTTTGATGGTGGCTATAAAGGGACAGGAAAAATTCAGGACCAGTGGTCTGTGGTGAGGGGGAGGACACTATATTTCCCAGGGCTCTCAGACTCTGTACTACCTCCATTGGGGTCTTCTTTGAGATGAAAATCATTGTTACTATTATATTAGAAATAGAATTCCTCTCATCTTGCTTGATGAAATTAAAATAGAAACAGTCCTGGAACAAGTTACTATTCTGCTATATTCCTTTATATTTAATGTCCTGTGGGCTGCTGCACAGATGGAGAAAAATAACTGCTTTTTGTAGCTGAATAAAAATATTAAGATGTAAGCTTGTCTTCTGTAGGCTCATGAAAAGTATCCTTGTTATAATTCTAGTAAGAGATAGGGTGACAGGCATGAGATATACATCTGTCAATTCATGAATGATAGCAAGCTTCTGATGCACAATTCTAGCCAGCAGGTTGTGTTTTTCTAGATATTTGATAGATGCTAAATTTTTGCATCCTGAAGCGATGTATTACACAATTTCTACCTGGAATAATCTGTATTGATCATTGTCTGAGCTCCTTAAGGATTCTCCTCTGTAATTTCTTAGAGCAATGATCTGGTCCTGAATTGCCACCATAAGCCCGTTTCCATAAACAAATCCACATGGCTTACTCATTTGTTCAATGCTTTTTTGTCAACATATTGTTGGTTGAGCTCATGTGGATTCTGCACATGGAAGAACTTTTGATTCCATTCTTAGAAATTGGCTGTTCCATAAGCCATCTAAATATGAATTGCTTTCAGTTACATGCAAGAATACATTCGTGAATTTGGTTGTTAATATTTACTATTACTCAATGAAGGGATATTTGCTTATTCCAGAAGTGTATCTATGGCTTCTTTTTCTTGGAGGCAATCAGGGTTAAGTGACTTGCCCAAGGTCACATAGCTAGCAAGTATCTGAGGCAGGATTTGAACTCAGATCCTTCTGATTCCAGAGCCAGTGTTCTATCCACTGCACAACCTAGCTGCTCCTTATTTGTGACTTCTTGGCTGGTTTATCAATATGTGCTTTTTCTTGTCATTGTCACCACCACTGTCCTCCTCTTCTTCCTCCTCCTCCTCATCACAAAGTCTCGCTAAGTCCCAATATTTCCAGATGTGAATTAAAGAGATTATGGTTTTCTACTACCCTCTTTCTCCCAGAGGACCTAGGGCTAAACATTAGCAGGGATTCTGACAGGTAACATATAGGGCAGTTGAAAGGAAATTTTGTCTCTTTACTTCCCTAATGAGGAAGGTGGTTATTCCATTGATATTTAATTACCACATCTGACAGTCTTTTCTCAGGCCTAATTCTCCTAATTCTCCTCAATCTTTCTACTGCATTTGACACTGCTGACAACCATCTCTTCCTATGCCCTCCTCTCTGGGTTTGCACGACTCTACTCTCTCCTAGTTTGCCTTCTACCTGTCTGATTGCTCTTTCTCAGTCTTTACTGGCTCATCATCCATGACATGCTCCCTAATTGTGGATGTTTCCCAAGGTTCTAACCTAGGCTCTCTTCTCTTCTCCCTCTATTCTTTCCTCTTTTGATACCCATAGCAACTCCTATGACAGGGTTGGGGAGCCTATAGCCTCGAGGTTACACGTGGCCCTCTAGGTCCTTAAGTCACGATTTGTTCTTTGAAGTTTGGATTTGGTCAAAGGGCCATACTTGAGGACCTAGAGGGCCACATGTGGCCTCGGGGCCACACGTTCCCCACCCCTGCCTTTGGATTTAACTAGCATCTCTATGCAGATAACTCCAGATTTATGTATCCAGCCTATCTCTCTGTTGAGGTTTATTACCATCTCACTAATTGCCTATTGAACATTTTAAACTGGATGTCCCAGAGATACCTTAAACTCAGTATATCCAAAACCATACCCAAAATCTTCTTCCCTAAACCCAAACTTCTCTTTTTTTCTTCCAAATTTCTCTATTTCTATCAAATGTACCACCATCCTTCAAATCTCCCAGGTTTGTAATCTCTACATTATATTGGATTCCTTATTTTCCTGCACCTCATATATTCATTCAACTGCCAGACCTTGCTGTTTCTACTACTGTGGCATCTGTCATATCTGACCCCTTTTCTCTACTCACACATCTACCACCTTAGTTCATGCTGTCATCATCATTCACCTAATAATTTACAATGGCATCCTTTGGCCATTGTAATGATGGGTTTCAAGTTTTTCCCCACTCCAATTCATCCTACACATTATTGCCAAAGTCATTTTCCTAAATTCAGATCTGATTATTTGACTTCTCTTCTCAATTAACTCCAGTTATTTCCTATAGTTTCTAGAATAAAACATAAATTACTCTGTTTTGCTTTTAAATTTCTTCATAATATGTCCCCAACTTATCTTTCCAACCTCATTGGACACCACTCCCTTTCTCATGCTCACTGATCCAGTTCCTCACATATGGTAATCCACCTACTACCTCTCTCTTTGCACTGGCTATCACCCATGCCTGGAATGTCCTCCCTTCTTATCTCTGTCCCGTTCTTCTTTTAAGATATAGCTCAAGTCGGACTCCATAACAACCTGGAGAAACTTAAATAAACCAGTGCTGAGAGGAGGAAAACCAGGGGAATATTGTACACAATTACAGACACGTCATATCTATGATGACTAACTTTGATAGACTGGGCTCCTCTCAGCAATGCAAGGTGAGAAGACAATTCTAAAGGACTCATGATGGAAAAGGCATCCACATCCAGAGAGAGATTTACAAAGTCTGAATGCAGATTGAAGCAAACTACTTGCTCTCTCTTTTGTTTTGTTTTGTTTCTTCTTTCTCCTTGTTCATTCCATTGGTTATAATCCTTCTTTACAACTGAACTAATGTTTAATGTGAAGGTATTTGTAGACACTATATTGGATTGCATGCTGCCACAGGGGGGGAGGGGGGAGGAGAAGGAGAGGGAGAAAATTTGGAACTCAAAAGCTTGTGGAACAGAATGTTGTAATCTAAAAGTAAATAAATTAATTAAATTTTAAAAAAAGATACAGTTCAAGCATCATCTGCATGAAGCCTTTCCTAATCTTCTCAACTGCTAGTTCCTTTCCCCTCAAATTACCTTGTATTTAACTACTTTGTATATTTTTGCATTTATCAACTTAATGCTGTATATTTTTTTCAAATGTCCTTCTCTTCTTTCTCCTTCATCATCTTCTTCTCCTCCCCTCCCCTCCCCCTCTTCCTCTGTCCTCTCCTCTCTCCACTCCTCTTTCCTTTCCCTTTTCCCCTCTTTCCTCTTCCCTCCCCCCCTCCTCTCTATCCTCCCTTAGAACGAAAGTACTTTCTGTGTAGGGAATGTTTCATTCTTTGTGCTTATATCCCCCAGTACCTACCAAAGTGTCAAGCTCATAATAGCTACTTAATAAATACTTGTTGGTTATTGATTTTAGACTATGCTTCCTTAGCAGCCCAAAGTCCCGTTATTTTTCCTATCTCTAGGCCTCTGAATGTCTCATATGCTAGGCACTGAGAATCTGGTAAGGGGAAGTTATAAGGGCTTTTGGACAACCTACAATATTTTATTTACAAAAATATGTATTATGTACCCTTAAAGACCTAATTGAGTATGTAAAATTAAATAAATTATAGTAATTTATAATAATTAGTCATTTCCTTCAACCCCTAGATTAAGACCATATGTGAAATATAAGTTGAAGGGGTTGAACTAAGCAAGTGTTTCTCAATATCTTCACAACTATGAAAACCTTGAAGTAGAAACTTAACTATGGTATCAAATTACATAGAACTGATTGTTTTCAACTTAATTTTACCTTATATTTTAAATCAGTTTTATTTTAAATTCAACAATTTGACAGACAACTGAATGAATGAAAAGTATATGACAATGGACTATCAATAATGGTTTGATCTTTAGGAATAAATCTGAATATGAGAGGTCACTTTATAAGCTCACAACAATTTTCATCCTTTCCTTCACTTACATTAGTCAGTTGGGAAGGCAGTATTTGTGATTGTTTTTGCTTTAAAATTTTATTTTTGAATAAAAATAATTTGAATGTTTTTGCTTTAAAAATGGGACATTTTAAAATTTGCCTTGTTTTGTTCACAAATGTCTTTTGTCGTTTTGCTGGAACTAATGGGCTATTTTAAAAAATTGGCAACATGACACACATATCACACATCAGGATCACTAGAAAAAATGCAAAATTGGAGAGAACTGCTACTAAATTTGTGTTTCTTCTGTATTTGGATTTTGATACTTGAGCTTCAATGTTTGTCCTTTCATCAAAGTCTTTGGTTATTACTACCTTTTTCATCTCTTCAGACTCTCTGGTACTTCCAAAGGATCCATAATGTGTGTTAATAGTTTTTAAAAGTACCAAAGAATATGGGGTGGCTAGATGGTGCAGTGAGTAGAGTGTCGGCCCTGGAGTCAGAAGGACCTGAGTTCAGATCCGGCCTCAGACACTTAACACACACAAACAAAAACCTAGCCGTGTGACCTTGGGCAAGTCACTTAACCCCAATTGCCCTCCAAAAAGAAAAAAAAAGTACCAAAGAATATACCTCTTTTTGGACATTCTCTTCTTGGACAGATAGACAACAATTAGCTTATTGTGCACTATTGGCCTGTCTAGTGAGGATACAAGCCCATTAAGAAGTCAAGTTTTTGCCTTGTATGCATTTCTGACCAAATTCCCATTGTTCTCTAGATCAGTTTGAACATATATAGATTCCTTACCCACAAGTCTCTGGGCAATCTAATTCTCCACAATTAAGCAGATAATAAGAAAGACGGGTTTTCTGTGTGTGTTTATCTACCACTTCAACTTGTTTCTTGTAGAAACTTAGACTAATGGAATATTGCATGAAATTGCCGAATTCTATGGAAGACAGTTTGAGAAATGCTAGATTAGATCATTTCTAAGATCCCTCTCCTGCCCTTTTGCCCTATGAACTATACAACCTAGTCACAATGCCTGTTAATTGAGCAGATTTCTGTTCAACATCTGAGCTAGTGAGATGGAGGACTCATTAAGTAGTACCTCTGCATGGCTCTTGCCTCCTGCCTAGATTCTTGAAGGCCCCTCTTCTTTATATGTATAACTCCTTGTAGCCTCACAGGTCTTACTTCTCCCCTTAATAAGTCTTGAAAGTAGCCAGCCCAGATGAAACAAATGGGTAAGCAGCCTCCCAGACAGGAAGAGCTAAGGCAGTATGAGAATACGGACTAAAGAAGTCCCTAGGCCATAGCAAGCACTCCGACATTTACAGAGGAGGTTCACTGGACACATGGCCACTTGTCCAATTGAGCCCATCCTTCTTTGTCTCTGTCTCCCAGTCAAAGTCAGTTCAAGTCAGCTCCAGTGGGGTACTTAGATACAAGAGCATGCAGACATTTAAGGGAAGTTGGCCAGTTTTCAGCAGGCTTCCTTGTAAGGAAAACTCCAAGACATTAAGGGGGGAAAGGCAGAGAGACAGAGAGCTAAGGCCAGTGGGTGGTTGGATAGGTAGGGAGGACTTGACCCTGTTTAATTACACCTGCTGCTAGAGAACACTATTAAAGTTTCATAATATTTTTTTTCCTGTGTCTCCAGAGCACTTTGTTCCACACTGGCCATTGCTGACCAGTCTGGCTTCCAGACAAGACCAGACAGATTGCTCTGCAATTTGGATTTCAGCTGGCTCCTTCCTTCTAATGAGCTGTCATTCAAAAGCCCCTGCCCCATAGAAAGCCACATGATGTGTAGAAAGGCCATGGAGGGATAGCGCAGGTGGCAATGTCCATATGTGGGCAGTAGACCATAGTGTCTAGGTTGTAGGGGGTTCTTAGGATGAACCTGTCCTGACATCTTTGATTAAGAATACTTTACCAACATGCTTTTGGGCAATCTGGTTCTCCATAAGTATGGCAACCTTAAATATCAGATTCTTCAGATTAATCCTAATTTCAAGGAAAGAAAATGAACTCTCAATGAAACTGCAAAAAAAATCTTTTATTAGGACATGTGTCATTGTTTTTAAGACACTCAACATACCCACAATGTAGAGCCTGAAAGCAGACAATCATCTGGGCCCTGCTATTCCCTGGTGGGCCAGAGCTGCTAAGGGACTACAGGGAGAAGCTAAAACCAACGAGATCTTGGCAACTTTTATCCTACCATACAAAGATCTTCAAAGCACTTTCTCGGTGCAAAGAAGTTTCCCATTCTGTGTTATAGAAGTACGGCAAAGCCAAGAAGTTGGCATACCACTATTGGTAGGGAATATGAATAGAACCGAGATGAGCACAAAGACACTCACTAAATTGGGATTAGGAGTACTCTTTCCTATAGATTACTCTTTCCTTCTGACCTGTCTTGCAGCTGGACTCTGATGACTCTGTAGGAGGGAATAAGGCACAGCTCTGCCTCACTTAAATCCAATTTACTCACAAGTTAAGACATCACACTCATGATCTCATTGGTTCTCTTTGAGAACAAAGGATGAGCAACAACACTCTTTCCTCCCAAGAAGGCCTGTTGATAACCAGTCCTGGTTCACAGCGTAGTGTGAATTCTGAGAACAGGGTATTCCCAGCCAGTTGGTAAAATAGGCAGCTGCCTCAGTGTAATTTAAATTGTACTCAAAGTCCTGCCTATCCCCAAATACCATTACCACTAGTAGGGTTACCAGGGAATGCCTAATGTTTTCATAGCATCATTACTTTGGATGAAGGCATTTTATTCAGAAGGCTCTTGATAAAATGTAATTAAGTTACTAAAGGGTAATTATTTCTTCATTTTTCTTGCGAATTTGTCATTGTTGTTCAGTTGTTTCAGTCATGTCTGATTCTTTATGTCCCCATTTGGGGTTTTCTTGGCAAAGATAGTGGAGTGGTTTACCATTTCCTTCTCCAGTTCATTTGACAGATGAGGAAACCGAGGCAAACTGGGTGAAGTGACTTGCCCAGGGTCATACAACTAGTAAGTGTCTGAGGCTTGATATGAACTCATGTCTTCCTGACTCTAGGCCTGGTGCTCTATCTACTGCATCACCTAGCTGCCCCTCTTATGAATTTATGTCTAATTTGCATTCTACTTATTTGAAACTATGTTCTATTATGCCACTTAGATTGTTGTTGTTATTTGTCCTTTTTTCTCAAAGAGGATCAAGATATCAGGAAAGAGATGTCGTGACTTTCGAGTGAATTGGATTTAAGTGAGGCAGGGCTGTGCAAAGTCACCAGCCTCACTCTCATCTCCAGATACATCTGGGTCCAGTGGCAAGAAGTAAATCAGGAAGACTGGAGATGGCCCTGGTGCAGTGGGAGACTTTGGCCTTTTTGAGCTAAGATCTTTCTCAGGTCTCAGTTTGTCTGAAGGCAATGCACATTCAGCGATTAACTCTTTGAAGTTAGGAATCATGTCTTATTTACTCTTATATCCCACCAGAGGAGAACACTTGGAGTCGAGAGAAAGTCAGGAATCAATCAATAAGCATTTATTAAATGCCTAATATATTCCAGACACTCTATTGTGCACCAGGGTTACAAAGACAAAGAATGAAACAATCTCAGCTGTGAAGAAGTTCTTTACATTCTTCTGTTCTCGGAAGACCTATGGTCTGGTGCTACCTCTGCATATGGGCAATGTGGCTCTGGGCAAATATTTTATTGACTCCCAGCAACTCTCTAAGACTATAATTTGTGGAATAGATGTCAGTCAGCATTGGTAGAGGGAGTTTCCTCACTGAGAATTTGCTACATGAATAAAATCACAAATCTTGTTCACTAGCACAGTGTACTATACAGAAGTTTTCCTAGCAGTTGCTTCTGATAACTTGGCTACTAGTAGTTGTTATTATATTTCCAATTATTATAATTTTTTTTTGCCACAGCAACCCAAGAGAGAAAGTGTTTCTTTTCCTTAAACTAAGAACTTGGGCACTTGTTTTTCCCCATTTACTTCCATCTTTGGTGTTCTCCCTCTACAGAGGGTCATCAGAAGATTGCATGCTTTGTCAAATAATTAGAATGGGAAAAAATTTTTTTTCCTTTGATTTGGTTTCTTTCTTTCTTTTTTTTGGTTTGGTTAATTAATTTTTTGCTTTGGTTAATTAAACAATTGTAGCCATAACTAAGCCATGTTTTGCTCTGGAGTAGGCAAATGATGGGTAATATAGCATGGGTTTCTCTTGCTGTGAGAAAGAAGTGAATCCCAGAATAGAAACTAGATGGGGAGGAAGCAAACCTCCTCCTGACAATAGCTCCTGCCATCTGTAGGACCAAACAGGAAAGGATACACACTTTCCATTTTCTGCCCTGGGTCAAAGCCCCAACTACCACTCTGCATACCGTTAAATGATGAAAACCTATTTTTCTATAAGTAGGTCATAAATTCAGAACTAGAAGGGACCTTAGAGGCCACTGAATCCAACTCACTCATTTTACAGGAGAGGAAACTGAGGTTCCTCACTGACTTGTCCAAGGTAACTCAGCTGGTAAGCATGTGGGCTAGGATTTGAACTCAGATCATCCTGACTTAAAATCCAGCACCATACTCACTGTACTATAATACATAATCTGCAATGGGCCACACATTGGGTCAGAGGACCTGGGTTCAGATCCTATCGAAGACACATACTACCTGTGTGACCTTGAGAAAGTTATGCTCCCTCTCTGGGTCTCCATTTCCACGTGTATAAAATGCAGATGGTCAGTGCTTCTTAAAATATGGATCTCTACCCACATGGGGTCATGAAAAATGTGGCAACAGTAAAAGGTTTCTAAATATGTGATGACCAAAAACCAATTCAAAATCAAAGATGTAATGACTCTGAGGTATTTCTGGCAGTGTTTGCCTGTGTTTCATTGTTGCACCTTCATTGCAGCCTTGGATCTGAACACAAAGCATGCGCACTTTGCACTGCACATGCCCTCAGGCTGTGCATCACCAACAAATGCTGCCAAGACGCAAAAAGAGGTCACCAGTGGAAAAAGTTTAAGAAGCCCAGGACTAGATGACCTGTATAAGGTCCCTTCTAGTTCCAAAATTATGGTCTTATCATTCCCGGATCTTGATTATTTGGTCTGACCCAAATTAGCATAATCACAACAAATATTTATTCAGCACCTATCTATGCTATGCTTGACGTGATGTGGGAGGAGACCAAAAGCTATGGTAAGATGTAGTCCCTATCCTTAAGAAGCTAATAAAGGATAAAATCACCAACATAGCTAACTCTAAAACATGTTACTTCATGATAGGTGGCACAATAGATGAAGCACTGGGCCTGAAGCCAGGAAGAACTGAGTTCAAATCCAGGCTCAGATACTTATTAGCTGTGTGACCCTGGACAAGTCATTTAACCTCTGCCTCAGTTTCCTCTTCTGTACAATGAGGATAATAATAATATCTCATTGGATTGTTATGAGGATCAAATGGTGTAATATTTGTAAAGCACTTTGTAAATCTTTAATTCTTTTTTTTAAAGCAATTGGGGTTAAGTAACTTGCTCAAGGTTACACGGCTAGTTATTTATTTATGTGTGGGTGCTAATTTTCTGAGGCTGGAACTGATCCCAGGTCCTCCCAACTCCAGGGGCCGGTGCTCTTACTTATGCGCCACCTAGCCGCCCCTATAAATCTTTAATTCTATATAAATGCTAACTAAAATTATGATGATAATAAACTCAACAAAGTGCTGTGTGAGCTTGGAGGAAAGGCTTACTAACAGCAAGTATTTGTTAAGTACCTACTATGGGCCAGACACTGTGCTAACCAGTAACACATCAGATATTTTATGGAAGAAGTAACATTTGAGTTGAGTTTTTTTGTTTGTTTTTTTAAGGGGGGAAGGTAGGGCAATTGGGGTCAAGTGACTTGCCCAAGGTCACACAAATAGTAAATGTGTCAAGTGTCTGAGACCAGATTTGAACTCAGGTCCTCCTGATTCCAGGGCTGGTGTTTGTCTTTCTTTCTTATGCTCTAGGGGTAATATCTAACCTCAAGCTTCCATTGTCACCTCGGAGATACCTGAACTCTGAGCTGGAGGCTCTCCTTTTCTGGATTCCCCACACTTCCTTTGGAGCAAATCTCCCAGTTTTGCCTCAAGAAATTCCCCTCCCTGTTTTCTCTCTTTCCTAGTCCCCATTAGGCATTTATCAATTAGACTTCCTTCAGGTCAGCTAATGTGCTTCTTTCTGCCTGTCCCCCATAACCCCTTGTAACTTGGAGCAAATCATCCCCCCTCTTGCCTCTTCAGCCTTTCTTTTTTTTCCCTTCATCCTTGCTCCTCACCCCTACTCACAGCTCTCTGGAACACCACTGAATCTATCTGTCAATCAGTTGGGAAATCAGCATTTGCAAAACTTCCTCTTCAGTTTAATAGCCTTTTCTTCCACTAGGCAAAAGGGATGGCAAAAAAATTCACAACCTGAATGGGAAGCAGTGGCAATATTTCTTCACCATTAGTAACACATTAGAATACACTGTATTCATTTCTCAGATGACCTAGATAAAGTGGGGAAAGAATGGGACACACAGAACAGAAAAGTTTTCATAGGGAAATAATGATAATAGCTACCAATTACATGACACGTTAAGGTTTCAAAGGTCTTTATGTCTATTTTCTTGTTTTTATTGTAACAACCCTGGAAATTGGATGCTATTATTATCTTTATTTTACAGATGAGGAAACTGAGGCTAAGAAAGATTAAGTGACTTGCCCAGTGTCACACAGCTAGTAAGACTGTGAGACAGGATTTTAGCTCTGGTCTTCCTGGCTCTAGCTTCTGTGATCTATCAACTGTGACATCTTGCTGCCATGAATGTTAAGAGAAGGAAGGAAGTAGAGGGAGGTGATGTTGAGAAATAGAATGGGCCTGCAGGGAATAAATGTGAGAACATGTGACACCTGGTTTGGGAAGGAAGGAGGTGACTATAGAAAGACAATGGAGAGATGAAGGTAAGAGCATCAGAGAAACCTATTTCATCTGGGGAATAGCAAAGAGCCCTAGACTTTGTTCTGTAAGACCAGGCCTGGGATCTCTGTTCTGTGGCCTAAAAGCCAGTGCATCATTGGGGAGACCACTTCTTTCCTATCCCCAATTTTCTCTTCTATAAAATGAGGGTGATGATATATGCATGGTATAGACAGCCCACTTTGGAGCCAGAGAGACACGAGCTTATGTCCCACTTCTGATACCTATTGGCTCTTTTGACCCTAGCAACAACTCTCCCAGACTGCAAATTGCAGAGCAGTTGGTGCTCTACACTGGGTAGAAAGTTTCTTCATCAGTATTTCCCTGTACCAGTGAAATCAATCCCAGGGCTGCCTGTCTCATAGGGTTGTTGTGATACTCTAATGTATGAGATACTATATGTAAAGCACTTTGTGAACTTTAAAGACCACGCAAATGAAAGCTAATACTATTATTAACCCAGAGCCTACCCTGCATTGGAGATGGTGGGGTCTTTTCACTGGTCTTTTGAAGTTTTACACAGTGGTAGCTATCCACAGATCAGTAGAACCTCACTGACTTCCTGTCAGGAGCCATTCTGTTTTCTTCCATGTCTCTGTAGTAACTGGAGTAATTTCTTCTGATTCATCTTTCATTTGAGGCTCAACAGCTGTTTCTCAGGTCTCACTCTCTCCTCCCCCGCCTCTTGCTCACTCTCTCTATGTGCATGTGCATATGTGTGTGTGTGTGTGTGTGTGTGTGTGTGTGTGTGTGTGTGTGTGTTTCTTTCTACAGTCCAAGAGATGCTTTGGTAGCTCTTTTTAAAATGCTGCTTATCAGTACTTTTTGTGGTAACAAAGTGGTCATCTACCATGAATTGGTAAGTAAATTGTGGTATATGAATGTAATAGAATAAAACAAATATGATGAAGAATTGAAAGACTTAAATGAATTGATGCGGAGTGAAGTAAGCAAAGCCAAGAAAACAATAATACAGGGTGAATACAATTTAAATGAAAAGAACAGCAACTAGAAAACAATTACAAGTGAATTTTGCAAAATTACAAAATTATATAGTCACAAAGAAGAGATATGAGAAGATACCCCCACCATACCCATTTGAAGAGGTGGGAGATCCATGGGTATAGAACATTGCACATATTTTCAGAATTTCTTGATATATTGATAAGTTTTACTGATTTTTTTTCTTAAAAATATTATTTATTATATGGGATGAATCTCTGGTAAGTGGAATGGAAGGGAGACTGGGAGAGATTTTTATGAATTAAAAAAGATAAAATTTTATGGAAAGGAGGAAGGAAGGAAGGGGGAAGGAAGGGAGGGAGGGAGAAAGGATGAGAGCGAGGGAAGAAGGGAGGGAGGAAGGAAGGAAGGAAGGAAGGAAGGAAGGAAGGAAGGAAGGAAGGAAGGAAAGAAGGAAGGAAGGAAGGAAAGAAGGAAAGAAAGAAGAAAGGAAAGAAGGAAGAAAGGAAGGAAATCCCAGCTTTTCCATTTACTGAATATTCATGGGTAAGTCACTTATTCTCTCTGTGGTTTAATTTACTAATCACACTTAGAACAACTATTGACATGAAACAATAGAAAATTAATTTTGCAAGATTACAAATACTTAGCATAACTCTAAAGAAGAGATGAGAGAACATACCTACTCCTATTCCTTTGCAGAGGTGGGAAGTCCACTGGTGTGTAATACTGCATATATTTTCAGATTTTTTTTATATGGATCCATTGAGCTTATTTTTTCCATCTTCTTCCTCTTTTTGCTGACTTAAGAAAAATCTTATTACATAGGTGACTTCCTAAAAAGGAGAAATATAGGGGGAAATATATATATATAAAATAAAGCATAATAAAATTATTTTTTAAAAATGTTACTTGATGTTTATTCTTTTTGTCATAGACTTATCTCTAGGACTATGGCTTTAAACAAGGGAATTCTTCCTAGCCTTACCTGAAATGTGTCCCACATTCTTTATGAAGGGCTTCTCCTCAGGAGGAAGAGAGGGACATAGAGGTATAGAGTATAAAATGATAGTCCTTTAGCCACAAAGGAGCTGGCTAAATGTTTATTGAGTTTGATGAAATTTGATGACTTGAATGTGGAGAAAAGGGAGGATGTCATAGCTCCTAGGTATGGACTCACACCTTGAGCTTGCTTCCCTGTACTGGTCTGAGACCTGAGGCCTCTGCAAACATGCAAGAGCCTATTTTGAGTAATAAACAGGGGTGTAGGGGGAGGGGGGAGAGGCAGGAAGGCCAGAGGCACTGGCTGCCTTATCATGGTCTTTGTCTGTTTACTAGAGAGCCAGGGCAAGAAAGTATGTAATGAAGGGCTCAGGTATCTCTGTGAATGTAACCAGGAGGCCTGGTGGGGAAGGGTGAAGGGGAACTGGAGGGAGAAATGGGAAGACAGATGGGGAGGACTGAGGATAGGAGACAAGGAGTAAGAGAAGGACCCACGATCATTTTAAAGGATTTAGCTGTTTTCTGTGCACTAATTAAAGTTAAAACCCCAGCCTCAGGTTGACGTGAATGCCCCTGCCAAGCTAAGGCCACCTGGTGAAACGCCAGACCCATTAACCAGGGGCTACTTTCTTTCTTTGCTGATCCACATTCAACTGCCTTCCATCTCTCACTGTCATTTTCTTCTCAGAAGGAATAATACAGGACAGTTAATCCAGAGCCTGAGTTTGCTCAGGCACATAGTCAATCACCTGTCCTTAAGAGTCAAAAGCAAATAAGTTGTAAAGGGAATTTCTGCTCAGTTTCATCAGTGTGGTATAGTGGATTGTGATGTGCAGCCAGGGAACATGAGTGCAATCATAGCTCTGCTATTTCTTGTGCCAGCTAGGACAATTAACTTCTCTGGACCCTAGTTTCTCCATTGGCAAAATGAGGGATTTGGCAATCTGGTGACTCAGTGATACCACTACTAGGCCTTTACCCTCAAACAGATCAATCTTTTTGTGGCAACAAAGCACTAGAACCTTAAGAGAATGCCTACCAACTGGGGAATGACTGAACAAAGTATTGTGACATAATGTTCTCTCTTAGACCAAAGACCATCAGGGCAGGGGGCTCAGTACTTATACCCCCATTGGAAGTGGGGTGTTCCCAAGGGTGGCAATCAATTCTGATTGATTAACAATTAATGAGAGAATGAATATGACAATGAGGGGCTGAACCTGAACTTTTATTATGTCATTCACTTATAAATTAATCTCAGCCTTGGGCAATCTATTCTAAGAATATATCTGAACCCAAACAGGAACAGAACACAATGGCTTCCCCACCTGGGTGGGGTCTGGATAGAGGTAAAGAGTAGCTCAACCTTCTGAAACTGAGGTCTTGAAATGAGAATAAAAGAAAAAGGGAGAAATAGGAATTTCCCCCAAATCACTGGTTATTAATAATAATTTCTCTCAGTATAGTATATAAATGTAATGGAATACCATTGTGCTATAAGAAATGATGAAAGGAATGATTTCAGAAAAACCTGGGAAGATTTATATGAACTGAAGCAGAGTGAAGTCAACAGAACCAGGAAAACAATTTATACAATAAGGACAAAGTAAAGATAAGCAAACTTCTGAGACTTCTGAGACACGCTAATCAACACAATAACCAACCTTATGCCCAGAGTACTAATGATGAAGTATGCTATCCACTTCTTGATAGACAGGTGATAAACTCAGTGCAGAATGAAACATTTTACAACATGGTTTAATGCAAAAATTTTGCTTGATTATGAATATTTGTCACAAGGGTTTTGTTTTTCTTTTTTCTCAATGGTGGGGTGAAAGGGAAAGAAAATTAATTTTTGTTAGTTGAAAAAAAATAAAATGAGGGACTGGATTAGATATATTACTACACACTGGCAGGGTATTTCACAAGATAGCAGAGTATATGTGGGGTTATATTAAATAAACTCGATCCCTGCCCTTAAGAGCTTATAGTCCTTTGGATATTTTAGTATTTAAAAAGCATTTGTGATTTTATTTGTGTGCCTTTGTTCTGCACACATTAAGTATTTAATGGTTTAAAAAAATAATAAAAGGGGCAGCTAGGTGGCACAGTGAATAGAGCACTGGCCCTGGAGTCAGGAGGACGTGAGTTCAAATATGGCCTCAGATACTTCAACACAAAAACTAGCCATGTGACCTTGGACAAGTCACTTAACCCCAATTGCCCTGCCTTCCTCCTCCAAAAAAAAAAAAAGCAAAAAAAATGTTTAACAAAAAATATAATTAAAAAAGTAAACATTTGATTGATTAAATGAGTAAATGAATGAACGCAGAAGGCAACCCCTCCAGAGATGGTGTCATTGTCTAGCGGTCAATGGTCATAAGATCATAGAATCATAGAGCTAGAGCTGAAAGGGCCATCAGAGGTAACCTAATCCAAGCCTTTCAGTTTAAAGATGAGGAAACTGAGGTCTAGAGAGGTTAAGCAACTTGCCAAAGGTCACATCTTTCCACTATTCCATGGTACCACTCTAAAAATCACAGCATCTCGGGGTTTGAAGCAGCTATGTATTGGAGCAAGTTCTTACTGGCTTCCTAGAGCTGATTGTTAAATTTTCAGTGTGAGTGCTTACACCTCAGAAATTAATCAAAGGTAGCCAGGTCGGCACAGTGAATAGAGTGCTGGGATTATAGTCAGGAAGACTCATCTCCCATTTAGCAGTGGGACAGCTAAGTGGTACAGTGGATAGAGGCCTCACCTATTGTCAGGATAAACCTGAGTTCAAATCCAGCCTCAGACACTTACTGGCTGTGTGACCCTGGGAAAGTCACTTAACCCTATTTATCTCAGTTTCTTCATCTGTAAATGAGCTTGGGAAGAGTCAGACACCACAGAAAAATGACTGAACAACAACAAAAGCACTTAGTAGTGTCTCTGGCACATGGTAAGCACCAATTAAATAGCTATTGACTGACTGGATAACTGAGAGTCTTTCTGGCTCTTTTCCTGCTCTCTTTAAGGCAATAAACATAGTCTCCCTTCAAGAGCACTGGATAAGCTTCCAGAGTTATCCATTAATGCCTCCTCTGAAGACGACTGTCTATGACATCATGCCATGTGGATATACACATCTTCTGTAGGAAGCTCACACATCACATATATGTACATATGAAAATACATTCATGTTGTCTCCCCCAATAAAAAATAGGGTCCTTGGATTGTTTTACCCCTGTCTGTGTCCCCCATACCTAGCATAATGCCTGGCACACAGTAAGCCATTTTTCAATACATGTGGATTGAATTGAACCTGGGGACTCATCCTCAGGGGAACCAAGCAAACCTATGATTTCAAGTTGGGGGGGCGGTACCCAAAATGGCCTCAAACGCCGCTCACTTGCTGTATGTACTTTTAATCAAATTATGGGAAGAGCCTTCTATTTCTATATTTTTGTAATAAATTAGTATAATATTTCATCAAACATTTCATTACATCTCATACTATGATCATGCAGTATCCATTATTTTATCATTTGAAGATTTTTATTGTATTGATAATTTGATTTATATTAACTTGTGCTTGTATTCCACTGATAAATTCTACTTGGTCACGGTAGATTTTTGTAATTACTACTATATTGTACTTTAAAGTACTTTATTTGAAAATTTTATGCTATATGCATTAATTTTATTAGTTTATAGTTTTCTTTCTCATTTTTGTCTTTGTTCAGTTTAGGAGTCAATGTGGTATTTGCTTTGTAGAAAGCGTTGGTGGCTTACTATCTTTTTCTATGTTTAGAAACATTCTAGATAACATGGGGATTATTTGTTCTTAGAATTCACTTGTGAATGAGGCCCCAGTGAGGTCAGAGAACCTCACAGGAATGGACAGGGAACTTAGGCACCCCCTGCTCTTCAAACTTCCATCCTCCCTGTGTCCTGTTAAGAGCCCAGCAGCTATACCTGTTGTGGCTGTGAGACTGAAGCCACATCTAACAGGTTCCAGGGAAGGATTATTAAATTTTCAGTGAGAGTGTTTACACTTTGGAAACCAGCAAATTTTATACAGCAGGGTTTGATTTATTGTTTTGTTGACTACTTAGATTTAAGTAATTCAGCAGAGCAGATAGATGTCCCAACAAATAGAACACTGATCCTGGAGTCAGAAGGACCTGAGTTCAAATGTGGCTTCAAATGCTTACTAGCTGTGTGACCCTGGGTAAGTCACTTAATCACAATTGCCTTGAAAAAAAAAAGAAAGTAATAAAGGAAATGTTAACAATGCATATTAAACTTAAAAGACCAATGGTGTTTTTAGCCTGTTGATAAATATTTACCCCACACCCCTAGACTGGCATTACCTGATGGAAACCCTAGTGCTATTATTGGTGCTGACCTTATATTGTAGACTGGTGCCCATCTGCATGGTTGGATGCCCTAGGGCCAACTTTGAGGCTTCATCCTCTTGGAAGAAAATCTAAATCTTGTGAGCTGCTTTGTTCAGGGGTGCTTTTCTGGCCATCAGACTCCTGGACTTCTGGATTAGCTGGCTGCCACTGATGAGGCCCTGACTGCCCTAGAAATTATGCTTAAGTTTTTCTGAAGGCATTAATTTCTGGCCACTGGCTTTTTTCTGGTCTCAGTGATAGAAGAGCTCATGCTGATATACAATGAGTAATCAAGGCCCCTTTTTGAGGGAATTAAGTCAACCAGCATTTATTAAGTGCCTAGTATGTACCAGGCTCTGTGACAAATACTGGAGAGATAAAGAAAGGTAAAAATAGCCCCTGCTCTCAAGGAATCTCAAACATTCTAATGAAGAAAATTCAGGTACTCCTAGACACAGTGGCAAATACATCTCTCCACTGGTACGATGGGCCTGTGGCAGGTGTGGCCTCTCCTGGTCCCTCAGCTGTAGGAGCCAGCATCCTGGACTTATTACTCTTCCTGACCTCAGTATCTGGGAAGCTGAAGGAGCAGGAGTGAGCCTGGACCATGGAGTTATGCCTAGCAATGCTTCTGCCCAGATCTGACCCTGTGGCTTCTGCAGAGTCAGCTTGTGGATTGGGGTCGTGACCATTTGTGGAATCTTCTTTCCTTCTTGATGCCATTAGGAAGCAGATTCGGGGCTGCACTAACAAGGTCATCCAAGAACAATTCATGCTGTCCAGTATGTCAGCAGGTACCTCCTAGGTCATTTTTCCAGAGCTCATGCCCCAGGAGCCTGCTGCTTCTAAGCAGATGATCTCAAGGTTATCCTACTTCTCTCTAGTTTAATTCTGGCCACTGCCTTTTATTCTCCTTAAAAAATGTTTTAATCTGAACTTAGAAATCATAAAAAGAACATTTCCATATACCCAGCAGAATACAAAAAGAGGATTCTATATGAACCATAAATCTCTATTTCATACTGCTTGTTTTAAAGTATATACATATATAATGTGTAGATAGAGTATATGTTATATACACATATAGTATATATGCAATATGTATAATATAGAAATTATATATACTTTATACATATAATCTATTTCTTTTACATAGTATATAGATATATTATGTGTGTATATAGCATGTATATATACACACAAATTACACATATACTTAATGTATCATGTATACATTTTATGTACATGGTACATATGCATAGTATACATATATACATATGTATGTACACATATGAGTATATATGCTTTATCCATACATAATACATATACTTCATATATATCATATATACATATAATATATAGGTGGTGTGTGTGCATATATACACACACACAAAATTTTATATACTATAGATACATAGGATATATACACTATAGATACACATGAGTTATATAGACATACTTTATGCATCATGTATATACTTTATATACATAGTGTAAATATAATAGTATATATGTGACATGTGTATATATATATGTGTTATATATATATAAACACATTTTCATATATAGTATATATGCAAATTCTATGTATTATTACTCTCTATATACATAGTTATATAATTTATATACATAGCATATTTGTGATATGCATGTATACATAATATACTTAAATACACATATAGTATAAAGCATGTGTGTGTATCTGTGTGTTAGTGCCTCTGTGTGTGTGTGTGTGTGTGTGTGTGTGTGTGTGTGTGTCGGAGAAAACTACTAGATAGGACCAAGGGACGTGTGAACAGATGACTAAGAACAAAGACAGATAGGCACTAGGCTTTGACAGACAAAACATGGAAAGTCCAGGGGCAAGGCAGGACCATCCCAGGGAGAATGTTGGCATGGGTGTCCTATACTCTCTCTTAGAGAGGCCTTTTTCTTCTTCTGGGCCCGATCCTCTGTGCCTCAAAGTTCCCTTTGTCCAAGGGCACAGTGCCAGAAGGTCTCTTTTTTTCTTTTCTTTTCTTTCTTTTTGGAGCAGGGAAGGCTGGGCAATTGGTGTTATGTGACTTGCCCAAGGTCACACGGCTAGTAAATGTTATGTGTCTGAGGCCGCATTTGAACTCAGGTCATCCAGACTCCGGGTCATGCTCTACTCACTGTACCACCTAGCCGCCCCCAGAAGATCTCTTGAGGCCAAGTTTCAAGCCGTCAGCTCCACTTCCATCCCTCCTAGATTTTAAAGTGACAAATAACTTCCTCCCTCTCCCCACCCCTACCATGTGGGCTTTAGCCTTGTCAGGCTGCTGATTTCCAGTGCAAAGGATGGAGGTGGGGTGGAGAGAAGGTGAAGTGTTTGCCTGGTTTGGGGGATAGAAGAGTGGTTAGTAAATTGATATAGAGGCAAATGCTTTGGCCTTTCACCTTCCCTAGGACACAACTGCTTTACTGCCTTGGCCTAGGTGCCAAAGACTGAATTTCCTGTAGGAGGGAAGCAAGCCCTGGAGAGCCTGCCTCTCAGGGACATTTTTGGAGAAAGGTAGATGGGAGGGTGGGGTGGAGAGTGGAAAAGAGGAAGAAAGAGGGATAAACTAAAATAGCCATTTTGTAAAGAGGTTTCCAAATAAAAAATTTTCTTATTTTAAAATGAAAAAAAAAATATTTACCTGAGAATCCTCTGGACTCAGTGTCTTTCTGCAGGGTAGTTTTTTAAATAGCCTATTTAATTTCTCCCTCTAAGACCCTGTTCCTAAAGTTGTCCATTCTCCAGGTATTTTATACTTTTGCAGATAATCATCCATTTCTTTTTGATTCTCAAATTTGTTAGCATATAGGCAAACAGAGTAATCGAATAATTTTCTTGAGTTCTTTTTCCCTTGTAATAGATTTCATTTTTAATTTGGTGGTCTCAGTCTGATATCTTTTTAAAATTAAGCTTCCTAATTAATAATTTTACTGGTCTTCTTTTTAAGCAACTCTTGAGTTTGTCATTTCAATTGTTTACTTTTTCAAGGGTATTAACCTTTGTTATTTTTATTCTGTTTCTGGTTGGTTTTTCAGCTTATTCGTTTGCTAAATTTTGGGATATACACTCAATTTATTAATTCTTTCTCCCTCCCATTCAGGCTGTGAATTTGCCTCTGAGCACTGCTTTGTCTGCTTCTGATGATGATGATGATGATGATGGTAGTGGTGGTGGTGATGATGGTGATGACAGCAGCATTGATATAACTTTAATATTTACAATGTACTTTATATATGCTGCTTTATTTGATCCTCAAAACAACTCTGTAAGGTAGGTGCTATTTTTATCTGCACTTTGAAGAGGGGGAAACTGAAGCTGAAACAAGTTAAATGACTTACCTAGGGGTCACACAGTAAATAAGACAGGAATTGAGGTCTCCCAGTTCAGCACTCTATTAATTATGTCACCCAAATTTTCATATATAGTATATTTTGTACAGCTTTACTGTAATCTGGTGTTTTAAAAATTATCTATTCTATTATTTATTAATTCACTTTAAAATTTACATTACAGCCTAGACCTTTTATTAATTATCTCACCACACATTACTTCTCTTATTGCATTATGTTATAGAAATATAGCATATAGAATCTCTGCATTTCTCTCTTTACCTATATCTCTATGTCTTTGCATTAGTAGTCCCTCCCCCCTTAGATTACTTTACCTTCTCATCTCTTGAAATCTCCTTCAAGGCACTTCCTTCTGGACTCAACTCAATTTTAATCACTTAATGGGTGTTGCCTCAAAAAAACCGAGTTCTGGGAAAGACCTTATCCTAAAAAGTTCTGGGAAAGACCTTATCCTCAAGGTCCCCCACTGTATCTGAGGTCATTTCCAGTCTTACTGATCCATGTCTTGCCACTACACCCAGAAGGCTCTGGAGGAGAGAGTGAGGCTGGTGACTTTGCTCGACCCTGCCCCACTTAAGTCCAATTCACTTGCAAGTCAAGAAATCACCTTTCTAATGTCATTGGTTCTTTTCAAGAATGAAGGACAAACAACAAGAACACCTTTTGCAGAAGACTTCTCCCCCCATGCTCCACAATCTATTGAAAGTTACTCTCCAAACTCATAAACCTTTAAGGTTAACTTTCTTCCACTCTCTATTTATCTTGTATGGACCTACTTATTCACATATTACCCTCATTAGAGCATAAGTTCTTTGATGTCAGGGACTACTTTTTTGTTTTATCCTTTATTTGTATCCTGAGCTTGGCACAGTTGTCTGACACATAGCATTAAATAGAAGCTTGTTGACTGACTGATTGATTCGTTCATCTCCTTTGTGATCTAGAAGGTGATTTTGTTTTTGCAGCACTCAGTGTCAATAGCTATCCTATTCCCAATACCTTTGTACTTTTCCTTTAGATGGCATCCTAGCCTTGTCTGAGCCTCATGTAAGAGATTTTTCTTGGAGCACTGAGGTGAGGACATTGAGTCAGAGAATACAAGAACACCCTAAACCCTTCTCTTTGGGGTAAGGCACCTGGTTCATCTGAGCCCAGAACCAGAGCCCTTTGTGAGACTGGTGTATCCTTGGGCCAGTATCATCTACCAAAAAATTCACCTGCTAAGCTACAAGAGAAATACTTATAAGACTCATAAGTGTTCATTAACAAGTATCTGAAAAGTGAAATAATAACCCATCTCTCATTATACTTTCCCCAAAAAGTAAAGACATTTTGTGGACTGTGGGGCAAATAATTTACTTTCCCCTTGATTTGCACAGTGTGTGACTCCTAAATCTGAATCTCCTGACAAGCCAGAGCATGGCTTGGGCTTTGTTGGTCCTTTTGGCTATGGTATCTTCCTGATGCTGGTAATGTTATCCTCCAAGAGTAGCAGGAAGCACCTCCCACTGGGCAGCTGACACAGACTCAGGAGCTTCTGACATTTGAAGTTCACGAAATAGCCACCAAGACCAGAAACATCCCTCTCTTGAGATCCATATTCAGGACCTTGGCCGGGGAGAAGGTCCACTCTCGGGCTCACCTAGGCAAGCATATATTCTTGCTGTCATATGGCTGCAGGGGTTATGAAAGGGGTAGAAGAAGAAAAAATCCCTTCTTCCATCTCCCAACCCCCAGGCTGAAAGTCCAAGGCAGAGTGGGAAGACTCCCAAGCATTCTGCTCAAAAGAGAGGAAGAGAAAGAGGAAGCTGTTTCTCCTCAGTTCCTCTTACAATCTATGGAACAGTCAGCTTGTCCTGTCTTGGCCATCAGTTGTCTCTGACACAGATAAACCAACCAACTGAGGGCTCCTAGCTACTTATATTCTTTAGCTAGGGGCCAAAACACTTTCCCCAATAGAAGAGGCCAGAGCACATGCCCAGTCCCATGGAAAATGCTCTAGTCATAACCTTGCTATAGATATATTTCCATGAGTATTGAGGGGGGAAAAAGATATATTGTTCACTTGTCAAATTGAGTTCTTTCCATATAGTTTATTAATTAGTTTGAGTTGGCTTAATATTCTCTTAAGTTCTGTGATTGCTCTCTTACCAATATTTTCATTGTATTTATCATATACTGATAACAGGCTGTGAAAATCTTCAATGATTTTTGTTTTTCAAATCTATTTCTTTTTGTGAAACTGTGAAGTTTTCTGTTATTGATTCTGTTCCCAAATTATTTGATACATATATGTACATACACACACACATTTAAGAATGAAATCCTCTTATACTGGGCAGAACATTTCATCACAGTTAAGGTCCTTCTTTATCTCTTTTAATATGATAGCACTGGCCACACACAATTCTTGAACTCCTTCTTATCTCAGGTTCAGTGTGGGATGCTTGAGATAATTGTAGTTTTGCAAATATAGTTCAATCTCCTATCTATTTCATTCTCTACCAACAGACCAAGTAGGAACAAACTATCAAATAGCAAAGCATTTAATTAGGACAGAATAGCAAAGAAAATAACAAGTGAATCATATAGTAGAATCACTCTCTGTAGTAGATATTCAGAGTTCTTTTTTTTTTTTTCAGATTACTTGCAGGAGAGGAAACACTTCCCCCAACAACTCACACTCTTAAGGTTGTGCTGGAATACTTCTCATGGCCCCACCTCTTGGCTATGCATCACCGATTTTCCCACTCTGCCTTAAAAACAGGGATTACTCCATTTAGCTGCTGCCATCTAATGGTACAATTTATCTTCTAGTAAGCTGCTGCCACCACTTCCTGGAGTGCCATCCACTGCTGAAAGTTCTTCCACACAGGGAGGTTCATTTTTTTTTTTTGCCTTGGGGAGGGCAATTGGGGTTAAGTAACCTGCCCAAGGTCACATGGCTAGGTTTTTGTTTGTGTGTGCGTTAAGTGTCTGAGGCCAGATCCAAACTCAGGTCCTTCTGACTCCAGGGCCGACGCTCTACTGACTTCGCCACCTAGTATGCCCAGGTCTGGTGGGGGGTGGGGTGGGAATCAATGCTTTTCAGGTTTATTGTAAGACTCCCAAGCACAATCAATTAGCCTAAACCTAGAACTGAGATCTATGAGGAGAAGATGTCTTCATCTCTAGACTAAATCTCAGACTGAGTTCAGTCCTGGAGAGCCTAAACTTTAAAAGGATAGATCCTTTTCTTGTCTTCTCTGGCTCTCTGTACCCTCATCCCATCCAAGAAGGCCCAAGGAAAATCACTTAAAGAAAGTTCAGGCTTGGCTCATACTGAGGTGCCTCCAAAGGAAATAGAAAGATACTTACTGTATGATGTAGATAAGGTGTAGGACTGCTATTTATTTCTTCCACACAAAAGAAATGCTTAAAACACAAAAATCCTCATAAATAATCATGAACAAAGACTTAAAACATGATAGGGATTCTTATAACCACTATCACTCTTCTGGGAGGTTGATACTTAAAAATCTTAAAACACTAGCTTCACCTCAGTTCTATCCTGCTTGAATATTTTCCCTATGACTCGTGTCTTTTAGCAATCCTGGTCAGGGTTTGGGGTCTTCCTGCTGTTTCTGATTATCTTTTTTGAAGAGCATATAGTTACAGAAAGCTGCTGTTATCAGTTAGCTCCAACTCAGGGACCCAGGATGTCTCAAACTCATGATGCCTCTAATGCCAAAAATGTCTATTCTATGATTGCTACTCAATCACCCATGCTCAGGGAAAGAAACACAAAGTAAAAGACGCATGCAGCAGCCTGAGGTCTAGGCTCAGGCTTGTCTGGGCCTATGCTTACTGACCTGTGTAAGTAGCTACGATATTTGCTGGGGATGGGAGAGAGGATGTCCCTCCTGGAAAATCCTGGAGAAATGTTTCCATGTCACATATTTAAGAGAGAGAAAGAAAAGTAGAAGATGCCTATCCTTTAAAATCTGCTCAGAGGACACTTCTTGACTCAATGGCCAATGCTCTTTGAAGAAGCTTCCTCCTCCTAACCCACTGAGGGGGACCAAAGTATTTTTGTGTCATCCGAAAGTCCTTCAGGGCTAAGACTATGTCCCTGAAAATGGCTAGGGGAGCTCAACTCAGTTTTATACACACACACACACACACACACACACACACACACACACACACACACACATTTTAATGGCAGAAAGGAAGGGCAAGGAAACAAGAATTTATTAAGAGCCTCCAATGTTCCAGGCACTATATTAAGCACTTATGAACATTATCTCATTTGATTCTCACAACAACCCTATGAGATAGGTGCTATTATTTTACAGTGAAGGGAACTGAAATAGACAGAAGTTAAGTGACTTGCCCAGGGTCACACAGCCAGGAAGTGTCGTGGGGTTGGATTTAAACTCAGATCTTCTTGACTCCAGGAACAGTGCCCCTTCAACTGTGACATCTAGCTATAGAATGGGTTATGCTCTAGCTGGAGCAGATCAGGGGGCACCTGATTATCTTTTACACTAGCATATCAATCCTGGATTGATTTCTTTTATTATGTTATTTTTCCATCTAAAGGTATCTCTCAGTAGAACTTCTTTGTGTGGTTTCTCCTTTCATCTTTGTTGGCTCTTGCTTTAGCTGATTTGTTTACTGTATAGTACTTTTTATAGTATATAGTATTTATATAGTACATTGTTTCACACACTTTTATTTTGGTCCCTTTTCATTTCCTTGAGTGGTTTTCGATCCATTTTCTCTTCTCTTTGGTGTATCTATTTATTGCTGCTGCTGTTGTTGTCCAATGGGTTATGTTAATAAATCCTTGTTGATTGATTGGTTGAAAAGCCTGGCTTCCTTTGATTCTCTTACTGCAATATCTCAGATCAGCACCGTTCCACATCTTTTCTACAAGAATCAATAGGTTTGGCCAGATTCCACATCACAGAAAAATTAACAGGTTCAATGTTCCAGAGTACATGGGGAGAGCTAAGAAGGTGTGAGTATGGAGAAATGGCAAGGAAGAAAAAAGGTAAGAATTGTTCAAAGATGTCATTAAAGATGCAAATCACCCCTCAAGTCTTCTACTATTGCCAAATCCTGGTATAGAGATGACCTTAGTTTCTCGAAGCCCTGGAGTCAGGAGGACCTGAGTTCAAATCTGGCCTCAGCTGATTGACACTTACTAGCTGTGTGACCTTGGGCAAGTCACTTAACCCCAATTGCCTTACCTCCCTCCTCCAAAAAAAAAAAGACTCTCTTTGGTGGGCAGAAATTTCAGGGATGCCCATAAATTGTGGAATGGTTGAACAAGTTTGGTATATGATTTTGATGGAATACTACTGTGCTACAAGAAATGATGAACTCAGTGATCCTAGAAAAACATGGAAAGACTTGAATGAAGTAGTGAAGAACAAAATGAGCAGAACTAAAAGAACACTTATACAGTAACAGCAATAATGTTTTAAGAATTACTTCAATCAAATTAACTATAGAGGACATATGAAGAAAGTCTGTGTCCTGAGGAAAAAATGATAAATATAAGTATGTATAGAATAATTTAACATATGTATTTATATACATATTTGTGTCTAATGGTAGTCATCTCTAGGGCTGGGTTGGGGGGAGGAGAAAAAAAGGGGAAAATTTACATGATTATTATATATTTAAAAGGAATAGCAAGTTGTACATAATTGATTTGCAGTTTTGTGTGCTTTTTAAATTTTACTGTTATAGAATTGTTTTATTTCTTTAATTGTTTAATTAAAAAAAAATCTTTAAAAAATTAAAGATGCAGCTCAGTTGCCATCATTTTCTGCCTGAAGACTTTCTTGATCCCCCACCTGCCAATGCCCTACCTCCCACACTAGTTTGAATTTAATCACTTTGTATATGTAACTGGGGATTGGCCAATGAGCCCAGTCTTTATGAATATTGATGCAATATCCCACACTGAAGAGGCTGGGGAACTGGCTTCTGGGAGAATTGCAATGACCTCTAATGGAACTTCTTTGGAGAGATTTGGAGCATTTGAAGATTTCTGTAACTGGTTTCAGTCTGCTAACCACATCAGCTAACCCATGACCATTATATGACCCATGAATATGGGCCTCAGTTCTTTGCCTTTGCATTTTTCTTTACTTTGAGGTAAAGGATATTGGAAGCTTTTGAATTTCAAAAGATCCAGGAGTCAAATCCATGCCTAATTTTATAAACAGTGAGCCTGAACAAACTTTGGAACTCAGCCCACCAGTAGTTGAGACTGGGACTCATCCACCAGCCATGCTAAATTTGGACACAACCTAAGTGGGACAAATACTGGGTTGATTTAATTTAAGATTGAGCCTATTCTCCCCAGAGACTGGGGTGGTATAGGGAAGAGTTTGTTCCTGGGGTGGGGGGATGTTTATACCCCTATTATTGCTTTATCTTCAAAGTGAATATCCCATTGTAAAAACTGATTGATGTTCATTGGTTAGATAGAACTGGGACACTAGTCACTATAGCTAACAATGAGGAAGACCATACCAAAATGGAACTAGAGCATTAGAGAAAGATAGCTGATAGTATTCATACTCTTAGAACCCTGAGTGTTAATTTAATAAATATTTGTTGTGAGTCATATTTTTTCTCTTTCTAGGTTCTAATTTTGTTGTTGTTTAGTTGTTTTTCAGTTGTGTTAAACTCTTTGTAAGTTTTGGAATTTTCTTAGCAAAGATACTGGAATGGACTGCCATTTCCTTCTCCAGCTCATTTTACAGATGAGAAAACTGAGGCAAACAGGTTTAGTGACTTGTCCAGGGTCACACAGCTAATAAGTGTCTGAGGCTATAATTTAATTTAGGTCTTCCTAATTCCAGGCCCAGCAAGGATCTCAGATTAAGAACTCTTGAATTAAATGGTCTCTGAAGTCCTTTCTAGGTTTGGGATCAGTGATACTAAGATTCCTTACTCTGCTATTTTCCCCTCCCCACACCCTTTCTCTGCCTAACAAAAAAATCAATGAGTTGGGTTTTGAGAGGCTTACTGCTGCCATCTCTTTCCCTCTCCTCTCCTCTCCTCTCCTCTCCTCTCCTCTCCTCTCCTCTCCTCTCCCCTCCCCTCCCCTCCCCTCCCCTCCTCTCCTCTCCTCTCCTCTCCTCTCCTCCTCTCCTCTCCTCCCCTTCCCTTCCCTCCTTTTCCCTCCTTTCTTCCTCCCCCCTCCCTTCTCTTCCCTTCCCTTCCCTTCCCTTCCCTTCCCTTCCCTTCCCTTCCCTTCCCTTCCCTTCCCTTCCCTTCCCTTCCCCTCCCTTCCCCTCCCTTCCCTTCCCTTCCCTTCCCTTCCCTTCCCTTCCCTTCCCTTCCCTTCCCTTTCCCTTTCCCTTTCCTTTTCCCTTTCCCTTCCCTTTCCCTTTCCCTTTCCCGAATTTCCCTTTCCCTTTCCCTTTCTCTTTCCTTTTCTTTTCTCTTCTTTTCTTTCTTCTGTCCACTTAGGGCTGAGGTTCCCAAACTTATTTGGCCTACCTCCCTCTAAAAAAAAAAAATTACTCATCATTCCCCAGAAACTACTTCCTTTAAACTTTTTTTTTTTTTTTGCTTTTTGGAGGGGGGAGGGCAAGGCAATTGGGCTCAAGTGACTTGCCCAAGGTCATATGGCTAGTAAGTGTTAAGTGTTTGAGGCCATATTTGAACTCAGGTCCTCTTGACTCCAGAGCTGGTGCTCTATTCACTGTGCCACCTATCTGCCCCTTTCCCTTAAACTTTTAATGATTTTTTAAAAAATTTGCATCATTTCAAAATAATATAAGATTTTTTAAAATGATGCATCTTAAATTTAATAATTTATTGTAAATTTGTGGGGTTTTTCCTGCATTGAAATTTTGATGATGCAATATTGCATCATGTAACCATGCAGTATCGTATTGTAAACAAGTCATTACGTGCACATATTCCTGCCAACAACACTCTTGCCTGCCAATGCTAGCTTGTTAAGACCTGTCAGCTCAGCAGACTTGAACACTGATAGATTAGAACTTGCATTTTGTGGGTTTATTTGGAAAATAATATAATCACTACAACTAACTCTATTACATAACAGATGAAACACATGCAAAATATTTTTCAAATTTTTCTTTTCTTCTTTCCTTATGCTTCTGCAGCCCTCTTATTTTTATTCTATGCCCCCCAATTTCACCCAAGGCTACTGCCAACTGGAACTCACCTTAAACCAGGCCTGAACAACCTGCAGCCCTCAGGCTGCTTGTAGCATGCCAAAGGTTCGGGACAGCAAAAAAATGTAGAGGAAAACTTCCACTAGAGGGCGAAGGTTGTGCAGGCCTGTCTTAAAATCACTCTGGCACTCATTGATTGACCAAGAATAAGTCCCAGGCTAAGCCCCACTTAGTCATTATTTGAGCCCCGATAAGCTCAGAGTGAATATAAATAGCAATTATTTCTCTTTTGGCCAGAAATCCAGAGAGTCTTCCCCTCCCAGATTGTTGTTTGTTAGTTTGTTTTAAACTAGATAAAGAGGCCAGTCTCTGCCTCATTTCTTACCTAGCTGTAATCACTGAATGGAGGTTGCCTCAGTCAAACTGAGACCTGTTAAAGACCTTAGCTTAAAAAGGCCAAGGTCTCCCACTGCATCCAGGGCCATCTCCAGGCATCCTGATCTATATCTATATCCTGACCACTGGAACCAGATGGTTCTGAAGGAGAAAGTGAGGCTGGTGACTTTCACAGCCCTTCCTCACTTAAATACAATTTACTATGTCCCGGTCCCCTTCAAGAACGAAGGACAAACAACAACATTCACACAGCTCTAACTGGCTAGTGACAGATGATTATTAAATTTTCAGTGTGAGCATTTACATTTTGGCAAATGCTGCAAATTAAGATTTGATTTATTGTTTTATTCATTGTTTTGACTTAAGATGTTAGTTAATAAGGCATCTAGTGGCAGAGTGGATAGAACACTGGGCTTAGAATTAAGAAACCTCATCTTTCTGAGTTCAAATCCAGCCTCAGACACTTATTGACCCTGGGAAAATCACTTAACCCTTTTTGCCTCAGGTTCCTAATCTATAAAATGAGCTAGAAAAGGAAATGGCAAACCAATCTGGTACCTTTGACAAGAAAATGCTAAAAGGGGTCATAAAGAGTCAGACACAACTAAAAATGACTCAACAAAACCAACAAGGTATTAAATTATGCAGTTTAAAATTTAAAGTCTGTCTCAGGTACTTTTTTTTGGACAGCCGGTTGTTAAATATTTACCACCACACCTTTGCTCATCATTCTTATCATTTTTCTCCTTATTAAAAGGGTATCGGGGTGGCTAGGTGGCGCAGTAAATAGAGCACCAGCCCTGGAGTCAGGAGGACCTGAGTTCAAATCTGGCCTCAGACATTTGATCACACTTACTAGCCATGTGACCTTGGGCAAGTCAATTAACCTCGATTGCCCTGCCTTCCCCCTCCAAAAAAAAAAAAAAAAGGGCATCAGAAGAAGGACCAAAAGAAATTTGACCTCTAGCCAATTTAGAGGAATTACATATAGGGCACCAGGAGTAAAATAGGATGTGGCATTTATTCTTACAAAGGCCCTGCTTGAATAACCCAACTGAAAAAGGAAGTGGTTAAGAAAACAGAACAGAAAAATGATGAATCGTACATTATTCTAAAATGTGCATTATCTTTAGGGAGGGGAGGGGAACACCCAATCCTATATCAAGCCAACTTTGAGGGTGGTGCTTTAATGCTCTGGAGGGCACAGATCTTATTTTCTTGGTAGAACTAATTCCAAGTTGTTTTGTTGATATAGTCATATTCAATTCTTTGTGGCCCCATTTGGGATTTTCTTGATGAAAATATGGAATTCTTTTGCCTTTTCCTTCTCCAGCTCATTTTACAGATGAGGAAACTGAGGCAAACAGAGTTAAGTGACTTTTCCAAGGTCACACAGCTAGTAAGTGTCTAGGGCTGGATTTGAACTCAGATCTTCCTGACTCCAGTCCTGATGGTCTAACTACTTATACCACCTAGCTGGCCCCAACTAACTGTAAACATTACTCTAGTCCCAACTAAAAGGCCTAGCCTTGAAGTTTGACTCATCCTTTATGAAGTCCTAGCTAATGCAGGTATTGTTACATGAACCAAAAGGAGTCTTTTGGATCTTTTAGTATAATCTACCCATTTTATAGATAAAAAGACAGAGGCGCAGTTAAGCTACAGAGTAGGTGCTGCTCTGCATTGGAAGGGAAAGTAACCTCATTGGGATTTCTTAATGCCAATGGAATCACTGGTTTGTATGCCCCCCCCACACACACAAAACAAAAGTAAATACGTGTCACTGGCTGTTTTCTTTATGCCTGGGGAGGAGATGGTGGGAAATCAAAGGATGTTCTAAAGCAGCAATCTCCAACCTTTTCTGCATCCCATAATTTTTTAAAAAATACATAATTTCGAGCATACAATCTCCAATATGTCTATATTTACAAACTCTATGCATGTACTAATAATTGTACACATTATAAAACGTACATAATAGACATTTTAAAAGGATGAAATAAGTGTAAAATAACATTTGACTTTGGAGTCAATAAACAGCCACTAGAGTTTATAGAGCAGGGGAATGGCATTATCCTGCCTGGGCTTTAGGAAAGTCGCTTTGGTAACTGTGTGAAGGACAGACTTTGAGGAAGGAAGACCAGTTTGGAGGCTGTTGTGGTAGTTCAAATGGGAGGTAATGAGGGTATTGGATACAAGAGGAAAGGGAAGAGAAGAGAGGTGAGAGGGCAGGGTTGAACCTACAAGAAGTGACTGATTAGATATGGGTGGGGGTGGGGAAGAAAAAAGAGGAGTTGAAGATGGAACTAAGGTTATGAGAAAATTGGGTGACTAGAAAGAACTGTGGTACCCTCCCAAATGACAGAGAAATTCAGAGGAGGAGTGGTTTGAGGGAAAGGAAACATAATGAGATCTGCAGTGCAGATCTCAATCCAGCTCTGCCTCTGCATCTTTGGGACTCACTTTATCTCACTTAAACAAAAAGGGAATGGGGGTAGGTGGGCCTCTTATTCACTGGTCACTGGCCCTGACAAAGAGCCTGTCCTCTGCTGGCACCTGCTGCAGGCAGCCATGAGGTGTAATAGGAAGGAGGGCCATGTGTTTTCCAGCAGCACTCTGCAGCTGCTACTGTGAGTGGGTGCCTGGGACCTCTGAGGGACTCACCCCTGGCTTAGAAGAGGAAATCAGAGGGACGTGTGGGAATGGGAGAATGTCGGGGGGGGGTGAGAGCAGGTGTGAGTATGTTGGGGGCAAGCATCATGAATGGGTATGTCAGGAAGGGGTCTATCACCTACCCTCCATCCAAATGACTGATCAATATGCTCCTAGAATTCAGTCTTGAGAACTGCCTAGGAAAAGGCCAGGGCATGAGAGCCCTCACTTTAGTGACCATTGCTTGAAAGAACTAGTGCCCTAGAGAGGATCAGAAAGAGAGGATGTGCAGGTGATATAACTTTTGACTTTTGGAAATTTGCACATGTTCTGAGAGAGACAAAGCAGCCTCAGTCATAGTCAAGGAGTCATAACTCAGTTGAGTGACATGGGTTAAGTCCTAGGACACCAAAATTTAGAAAGCGCTGCAATATTCCTTCAAAAGTGTTGAAACAATTAGCTTTAGCTCATGGGTAGCAAGAATGATTAGTTAAAATAGGAAGCTACCAAATGTCTGACTTTCCACAACCCCAAGTCACACAATGGGTGAGCTTTGTCCAGATAGGGCACTGAACTACAAGGCAGATGATGCAGAAGCGACAAGGAACTGCAGTGGATAAAGGCTTAGTATCAGGAAGACTTGAGTTCAAATCCAGCCTCAGACATTTACTAACTGTGTGACCCTGAGCAAGTCACTTAACCTCTGTTAACACCTACGTCAGGATAAAATGAGATGATACTTGTAAAGTGTTTGGCACAGCGCCTAGCACACAGTAGGTACTTAATAAATATCTCCTTCATTCCTTTTTTCTTTCCTTCCTTTCTTCTGTCCTTTCTTCTATCCATCCTTCCTTCCCACCTACAGGCTTTCCAAAAACAGCTTCAAGATATTCCAGACTCTGTTTTCCTAAGCACAGACAATGTCCCACAGTCTCTCCTCCCCTGTATTTCCCCACATAAGAATGTACGTTTGGATCTGGAAGTGACCTAAGACATAGTCTCCAGCCTCTTCATGTTACAGATGGGGAAGCCAAAGCTCAAGGCAACATATGATTTACCGAAGTTCATGGGGCAGTAAGTGTTAGAGCCAGAATCTGAACTCTGTCTTCTGACTCTTTCTACTACACCACATACCTCCGGTACAATCTATGTAGGCTACTCCTGTCCAGACCTGGGACAGTTTCCTGAGGAGCAGCCTCGGGAGGAGCACTGTGTATACCGGGTGGGAGGGGTGACTCCTGATTGGATGAGAGATAACTGAGCCTGAGATGCTGTATGCTGTATAACCTATTTAAGTGGAAAACAAAAACCTCCTTCAGATTTGGAGAGATTACTGGGAGAAGGGAGGAGGAATTCAGGAAAAGCGTGCAGGAACTTTTGAATGGTGAACAATAGGTCCTTAGGAGTCAGACTTGGGGAAGCCAGCCCTCTATATGTTGCTGGCTTCTCATTGCCAACAACCCTAGAGAGCTCATTTATTCTGATGTATTCTATTGTCTGCCCTAATCTACTTTCTCCAATTTCCATTCATTGTTTACTTTGATAAAGAGGCTTACTGGCTATTCCTGATTGTCTTTTGTGTAGCCAGCAAAGTGGAAAGGAGCTAAGCTGGTGAAAATAAGCTGTTATCCTCCCCTTGAGAGTCAACAGGGAAAGTAGCATTTCTCCTGAGTCTCAAGGAATCATGTTTCTGGACTATCGATATTTAGGGTATGGTAGATAGATACAAGTCTAGTCCAATACCTGTCTTGGAGACAGAGTGGGAGCCCAGTCTTGGCTTTCCTCTTGTTTCTCACAAATGTGGAAGTTGGGGCTTCCTTGGTAGGCCTCCCTTCTCCAAGGCGGACCAAATCCGAGATAAGGTATCTATCCATGCCACAATATGGACCAGCCATCTAAATAACTACTACCAACCACACATACATTGCATTTAGGAAACCCAGGTTTTCCACCTTAGTCCCACCTTTTTAGAGCAATTTTTAGTTCTATGTGGGAACAAAAAGTATTAAGTAAAATGCTATTCTTTCCTCATCATAAGAATAATGACAATTTATTTTTCTGTGATGCTTTAAAATTCATAAAACACTTACCAAAAATGTCATAAAAGTTTGATTTCCTGGCCAACTGAAATGTAATGGCTAAACAAACTCTACATGATTTTAATGGACTATTACTGAGTCTAAAGAAACAGAAACAGTGAATGCAAAGACTGTAGAAAAACATGGAAAGAATATAAGAACTGGTTTAAGAATGAATTAAGGGGCGGCTAGGTGGCGCAGTGAATAGAGCGCCGGCCCTGGAATCAGAAGGACCTGAGTTCGGAGCCGGCCTCCGACACTTAATCCGCACAAACAAAAACCTAGCCGTGTAACCTTGGGCAAGTTACTTAACCCCAATTGCCCTAAAGGGGCGGCTAGGTGGCGCAGTGAGTAAGAGCGCCGGCCTCGGAGTTTGGATGACCGAGATCAGATCCGGCCTCAGAAAATGAGCACCCACGCATAAATCAAATGACTAGCCGTGTAACCTTGAGCAAGTTACTTAACCCCAATTGCTTTAAAAAAAAAAAAAAGAATGAATTAAGCAAAACCAAGAAAAGGATAAACTGTTAGTCCCTACCTTCCAAACTACATTGTATCTAACTACTTTGTTCTTATTTGTATATATTCCTTTGTGTATTTGTTATCTTCCCCACTTGAATGTGAAAATATTGCTAATAGGAATTGTTTCATTCTTTGCATTTATACACACCAGTGCCTGGCTCATGGCAGATACTTAATGGATACTTTTTGGTTGACTAAATAAACAAAAAGAACCATAACAAAATAATAACAACTTAATGACTAAACTCAACCTCAAAGAAGAGAGGAGAAAATTAACCTTTTTCCCTTCTTTGAAGAAGAGCAAAGAGTATGGATAAGGAATGATGAGGTATGGGCTCTGGGAGCCCCCTTGAGCTCTCCTTGAGTCTTAGAGGTACACGGCAAGTCTATTACTAGACTTCCCATCCTTGAACTGGCCTAGACCACCATTGTCTGTGGTCTCCAGGTGGCTTCCCACCTTTAATCACTCATTGACCTCATTAACTCCTCCTGAAGACCCTCCCCCAAACTCTCCTGTAGACCACCCCCAGATGCCTCTCACAACCTTCTGTATATAAGACCCCAGCCTGCCTTCATGTTTGTGAGAGTGGCATAGAATAGAATAGGTCAATGAATGATTAAGGGTGGGAAGCCCCCTGGAGACCACAGACAGTGGTGGGCTAGGCCAGTTCAAGGGTGGGAAGTCTAGTAACAGACCTGCCTCATCTAATGGGATGATTTAATCAAGACTCCAAGGGAGGTTCCCAGAGCCTGTACCTCAAGGACTCAAGGAGAGCTCAAGGAAGCTCCCAGAGCCCATACCTCATCAAGGAACATTGTTGTACATTCTGTCAGATTTAGTCAACCCATTTGCTAGTTTTCCTGAACTACTTTTTTTTTTACTTAAAAAAGTCTTTGTTCTGGGGCAGCTAGGTGGCACAGTCAATAGAGCACCATCCCTGGAACCAGGAGGACCTGAGTTCAAATATGACACTTAACATACTAGCTATGTGACCTTGGGCAAGTCACTTAACCCTAATTGCCTAGCCTTCTCCCCTCAAAAAAAAATTCTTTGTTCTAAAGGATAACCTTCTGGGGAGGAAAGAAGAGATCTATTTGGAAATGAATGTGTTATACAAACAAAAGAAATAGGAAAAAATGTTAAGAAAAAAAAATTTTAAGCTGATCTTAGAGTAGGTTTTCTGTGGCTTACCCAGACCCTATTTTCTGAAGCTTACCCTAGGGGGCCAAAGGACTGATTATAGTTCTATCCTCAGCAGTTCTAGAAGATGACTTATGACATTGAAGGGCCAATAGGTAAGGCATAGGAGATGACCTTGATGCACTGCCCAGGAAGGATGCCTTTAAAAAGGCACCTGGGAACTGGACCAACTGGAGTCATGGATAAGACATAGGTGCTCTTGGCCCAGGACCAGGCATTCAGAGCTCTTGTTTACTGATTTTCTTCTTTTTAATTGTTATTTATATCTTTTGTTATTGTATCACATTTACTTCCAAAGTTATCTTTCATTCTTCCCTACTCAGTGAACCTTCCTTTATAACAAAGAATAAAAAAGAGGGAAAAACAAGCAGTTCAAGAAAACTGACCAATATTTCAACCATTCAGACTGTACACAGCATTCTGTACCCATAGTCCTCCACCTTAGAGTTCTTTTACAAAATCAGAAATTTTTTCTGACACATGGTGTGAGTGTTTCTAGTCAAACAGGCTGCTTCTTCCTTCCTTCCCCACTTCTGAGACCATTCATTGGGGTCTGCATAGGGACTGTGTCTCTGGGGATTCATTTCCCTGTCTTGGGAGAAGAGTCATTTGGGCCCTGTGAATAATTGAAGTGGGACCTGGAATACAGACAACCTCTGAGGAATACACGTAGCTTTGAGAGACCTGACAGGAGCACCTGGTGGATGCTAGAGATAATAGAGAAGGTACCAGCAGATCTCACCCTCACTGGCTCAGACTATCTGCTTGGAAAGGCAGAGAGAAGCAGCAAGCAGACATCATGCCCAGTGATTTAGCCCCTTTAGCTCTGCCAGACAAACTTACCAAGTGTGAACCTCAGTCTCTTCATCTGTAAAATGGGAATGATAATAATGCTTATGCAACCTTGTGGTTAATAGTGAAGAAAGCTTCATAAACTTAAAAGGGCTATATAAAAGTGTGGTATTATTGTTTTTACTATTATCTAGCTCTCTTAGAGACTTCCTTTTCCGAAGGTGAGTCCTTTGATCCCCACATCTGCAAAGCTTGAATCCAGGTACCTGACCACCCAGATATTTACTAGTTGTGTGACCTGGGCAAGTCACTTAATCCCTATTTGTCTCAGTTCTTCATCTATAGGATAGGGACACACTGGAGAAGGAAATGGCAAACCACTCTAGTATTTTTGCCAAGAAAATCCCATGGATGGGGGCGGCTAGGTGGCACAGTGAAAAGAGCACCAACCCTGGAGTCAGGAGGACCTGAGGTTCAAATCCAGCCTCAGACACTTAACACTTACTAGCTGTGTGACCTTGGACAAGTCACTTAACCCCAATTGCCCTGTCTTTCCCCCTCCAAAAAGAAAAAAAAAAGAAAAAAAAGAAAATCTGATGGATGGACAAGTCCATGGGGTCAGGAAGAGTCCGACGCAGCTGAATAACAATAATAAAAGTGGGGATATAACAATTGTACCGGGTTGTGAGGATCACATGCAATAATGCATGTAAAGTATATTGCAAACCTCAAAGCACTACCTAAATATAAGCTATGAGACAGGGCTGGTGCTTGGTAGTCTGGATGGGAGTGCATGTGGAGGGTCCACTCTGAAGTCCTTTTTGGCTATACATACATACACACACACACACATACACACACACACACACACACATATATATATATATCTGTATATATACATGTACATACATCTGTATCACATGATCTGCTCTGGAGGAGCACTGAGATGTGCAGGCTGGGCCCCAAGTCAGGCTTGATTCTGTGCAGCTAAGGCAGACACTGGACTGACTCAAGATATGAGGCTATTCTAGGATAGGCAGGTCTTTGGTGACCCTTGTCTTCACTGGCCCATACCCTCTTTTCTAAAGCAAACAGCTCTCCAGTGACAGGACAAAACAGGGCTTGAGGGACAAGGCAAGGTTCATCTGGGCATATCTCCCTATTCTGTCTATATTCTCTTTGGTATCTGCTGTCTATGACCCCAGAAGGAAAGTCAGGGGAGTGGATGGTTTTGTGCTTTTAGGAGCACCCCAGTTTGAAGGGTTGCAGAATGAGCCCTACTCCTTCTCCTAAAGGCTCATAAAATTGGAAAAGTCTTGAGGATCCAGTGTTTACTGAGGCATCCAGGAGTTGTAATATGTAATTCACACCAGGTGGCTTCATGATTCAGTCATCCTGATGAATATCTGGCCACTGGACTTAGATGACTAGAGGAGAAAGAGAGGCTGGTGACCTTGCCCAGCTCTCCTTCACTCAAATCAAAGTCAACTGCAAGTCATGTCATCATCTCCCTGATATCATGGTCTTCTTTGAGAACGAAGGACAAATCACAACCTGTGAGTGGTCTGAACTGAATGGGGACCCAGCTGGCCAGTTTCAGTTGGGCAGCTCAGCTCATTCCCTTCCCTCTCCTCTCCTCCCCCCCCTTCCCTTCCCCTCTCCTTTCCTTTCCTCTCCTCTCCCTTTACCTGAGGGTGCTCTGCCCAAAGGAAGGTAAACTTTGATGGCTGAAAGCTACCTAGTTAACTTTTGGTTTACTGGTTAGATTTCTTTCTCAAAGACCAAGACTTAAACTCAAATCACTCTGGTTCTCATGGATTGGACAATAGGTCCCTGCCCAAGCACTATTTAATGGTTATTTTTAGGACCCTCCTGACTCAGAGTGAAAGCAAATAATAACTGTTTCTCTTGGCCAGCAACCTGAGGGTCTTCCCCTCCCAGTTTGATTGGGGGGGGGGGGCATTGCTTCACTCAGAGTGAGAACCTGAAAAGACCTTAGCTTAAAAGGGCCAAGGTCTCTCCCATTGCATCCTGGGCCATCTCCAATCATCCTAATAGATATCTGGCCACTGGACCCAGATGGCTCTGGAAGAGAAAGAGAGGCTGGTGACCTTGCACAGCTCTCCCTCACTCAAACCAAAGTCAATTGCAAATCATGTCATCATCTCCCTGATGTCATGGTCCTCTTTGAGAACAAAGGACAAAACACAACCTGCTATAAAGCAAGCCTTGGTACATCAAGGCACTGCAAGCCTGGAGTTAGTTGTATCCCTGTCTTTGTCTGTGTGGTCTTCAGAGCCAGCTGACACTTATGCACAGATGTCAAGGGTGGGGAGAAAAATGGAACAGGCCTTCCCCTCACCCTTTCCTAAGCCTTTAGTAGACTGAGAGTCAAAATGCTGAGATGAGGCCACTATTTAAACTTAAAAGAGAAGGTATAGATTGGAAAGTGCTAACTTGAATCTCAACAACAGTTTAAAAGACATCACTTCCCCAACTCTCTCTCTCTCTCTCTCTGTCTCTCTCTCTCTCTCTGTCTCTCTCTCTCTCTGTCTCTCTCTGTCTCTTTCTCTGTCTCTCTCTGTCTCTCTCTCTCTCTCTCTCTCTCTCTCTCTCTGTCTCTCTCTGTCTCTCTGTCTCTGTCTCTCTCTCTCTCTCTGTCTCTCTCTGTCTCTCTGTCTCTCTCTCTGTCTCTCTCTCTGTCTCTCTCTCTCTCTCTCTCTCTCTCTCTCTCTCTCACACACACACACACGCACACACACAAACTTCACCTTTTATGTGTTGCCTTTACTGATCCCCTTCCCAGGTGCTTATATGCACATTCTTCCCCCCTCTCCTTACCCGGTATAAATTTCCTATATGTAGTGGGAAGAATTCATTCTTTTATCTCAGTCCTGTTGATGTAATAAATCACAGAAAGTAAGGCAGATAAGAGAAATGAGGCATCAATGTATTAAACATACAAAGACATATCTTTTACCTGTTTTCCCATTACAAAGTTTGGAGTTTTCCTGTTGGAATTGGAAAGTTGGCTTTCCAACAACTGGCTAAAGACTGACCATGCTCCTGGTGGCTTTTGAGTAGCAACCCTTGCTGGAGTTAGTTGAGAGTCAGGAATCAGTGTGGCCTTCAGCACCTCTGTCTAATCTTTCCCTCCCTCCATCAACCATCTTGCATCAAACCTACTGGCCCAACAGAAAACATGGCATCCATCAGAGATGAATCCAGAGATTTGAAGGTATGCAATTGCTAGTTTTGACAGTTAAGAGTTGAGCTAATGACCCAAAAGGCCCAACTGAGAGACCCATCCAGCAGACATACTATGCTGTGAGTAGAGGATGAAGTTGGGGAAGAAAAGCAGTTGTGAGGATACCATCAGAACAGAAGGACATCAGGGCTCTAAAGTGCTACAGAGGAGGGCTGACTCAGTCATATGTGACTCATGTCTGAAGTGAACTTTAATTTTGTGCCCCCTCTTCCCATGGACACCATGTGCATTTGTGGGAGAGTGCATCCCAGGTTTGGGGGAAAGGGAATGTTTTAGAGCTATTTTTCTTACTATGTTCCTTGTTCCTCAGTTGTGTCTAACTCTTTGTGATCCCATTTGGGGTTTTCTTGGCAAAAGATACTGGAGTGTTTTGCCATTTCCTTCTCCAGCTCATTTTACAGAGGAGAAAATTGAGGCAAACAGTATTAAGTGACTTGTTCACTTACAGCCAGTAAGTGTGTGAGTCTGGATTTGAACTCAGGTCTTCATGAATCCAAGTCTGATGTGCTATCCATTGCACCACCTAGCTACCAAACTATCTCCTATCTTTGTATATGCTTTTGCTTTGTGCTAATTGTTTACTGGCTGACTGTTAGAGGGAAGCTCACTGATGGGTGCTAGTGTACTATAATTTTAGGCATATAGATCTATAGAATATCTTTGAGCCTGGTGGGGTAGTAGTCACTCCCTGGGGGGCACAAGCCATGAATATAAGAGACAAGTTGGAAGGAGTAAGGAACTACCATATATATTGTATATACTATATATACAAAACTCTTCCAGATCACTGCCTTGTCATGGCAGAGGGGCTTGTGTAGCTCAATGAAATTATGAGCCATGGCATGCAGGGTTAGCCAAAATGGACAGGTCATAAGTGGAGAGTTCTGACAAAAGATGACCCCCTGGAGAAGGAAATGACAAACCATTCCAATATCTTTGCCAAGACAACCCCATGAGATAAGAAGGTTTTTTTTTTGTTTTGTTTTTCTAATAAGCAATGCAAAGAAATAAAAGAAAACAATAGAATAAGGAAAGATAAGAGAGCTCTTCAAGAAAATTAGAGATATAAAGGGAACATTTCATGTAAAAAACGGGCATTATAAAAGACAAAAATGATAAGGATTTAACAGAAGAAGACGTGGTAAGAATATACAAAACTATCTTTTTTTTTCTTTTTTTGGAGGGGGGAAGGCAGGGTAATTGGGGTTAAGTGACTTGCCCAAGGTCACATGGCTAGTTTTTGTGTTAAGTGTCTGAGGCCAGATTTGAACTCTGGTCCTCCTGACTCCAGGGCCAGTGTTCTATTCACTGTACCACCTAGCCCACCCCTATACAGAACTATCTTAAGAAAGATCTTAGCATCACAGATGACCATGATGGTGTTATTGATCTAGAACCAAATATCCCAGAAAATGGAGTCACTGGGGTCTTAGAAGCATTGCTAACAATAAGGCTAGTGGAAGTAATAGAATTCCAGCAAGCCAATTAAAATCCTAAAAGAAGATGCTATGAAACTGTTGTATTCAATATGCCAATAAATTTGGAAAACTCAACAGTGGCTACTGGGTTGGAAAAGATTAGTTTATGCTTAAATCCTAAAGAAAGGCAATGCCAAAGAACGTTTAAATTAACAAATAATTGTACACATTTCACACACCAGCAAGGTTATACTTAAGATTCTGCAAGCTAGGCTTTAGCAATATGTGAACAGAGAATTGCCAGAAAGATAGCCTGGTTTTTGAAGAGGCAAAGGAACTAGAGACCAAATTACTAACATTCACCGAATTATGGAGAAAGCAAGGGCATTCCAGAAAAATCATCTACTTCTGACTTTACTACTACACTAAACTACTACACTGACTACATTAAAGCCTTTGGCTATGTAAATTACAACAAAATGTGACAAGTCCTCAAAGAGATGAGAGTACCAGACTATTTTACTTGTCTCCTAAGGAACGTGTTCATGGGCCAAGAATCAATAGAACTGAAGATGGAACAACTGATTGGTTTAAGATTGGAAAAGGAGTACAACGGGGGTGGAGCCAAGATGGCGGAGTAGAAACAGCACTTCCAAGGTGCTCTGCCCCCAGATTACCTCCAAACAATGTAAAAGGGGAATCTGAACAACTTCTGGAGCCCCAGCACCCACAAAATGACACAGAGAAGCTAACCTCCTGCTGAGGACAGCCCAGCAGCCCTGCAGGGAGTGGCCAGCCCAACGCTCTGAGAGCAGGCAGCACAATGAGCTGGGAACTGACAGCGAAACTCTCTGGGAGTCAAGCCCAGGCCCACGTGAGCCACGGTTTTAGCCCCAGGGTAGCCAGGACACCAGCAGCTGTGGCGATTCCAGAATTACCAGCACAGATATGCCTAGGACAAAGTAAGAGGTTAGTGCCCTATGGACTTTGGGACCAGTATTTGGGGATGCGTCAGCTTCCTCCCCTGGGGGTGAAAAGCTGCTGAGGAAACGCTGCACAGAGGCCATTTTGCAGCATCAGTGGCAGCTCCAGCTCTTGGTCTGCAAACTGTAGGGAGATCCAGAAATCAGTCTGGGGGTTAATCGCTCTTGCTTTAACCTGCTTGGATCTGGATTGTGGTCTTGGGGGTAGGCCTGGGGTGGGTATCCAATTTGCCAGAGTGGGTGGAGGCTTTACAGAGGCCACCCAACCTCTGGAAGTTGTGAAGATCCCATGTTTGGGACAGAAACTCTCCTGTCTGGTGGCAGAGTCCTACTGTGGCAACAAGCCCCAAAATCAAGTAATTAAGTGGCAATATGCCTAGGCAAAGGAAACAAAATAAACAGAAAATGCAACTTTAGACTCCTATTTTGGGGGCAAAGAGGATCAAAGCATGGAACAGGAGGAGGACTGTGAGGTCAGAACTCCTGCACCAAAAGCCCCAAATGAAAATACAAGCTGGCTACGGGCCATAGAGGACCTTAAGAAGCAGATAAGAGAAGTGGGGGAAAATTTGGGAAGAGAAATGAAAAAGATGCAAGAAAAGTATGAAATGACAGTCAACAGCCTGACTGAGGAAAATAACACCTTAAAAAATAGACTAACTCAAATGGCAAAAGAGGCTCAGAAAGGCAATGAGGAGAAGAATGCCTTAAAAAGTCGAATTTGCCAGATGGAAAAAAATCTCAAAAGCTCACTGAGGAGATTCATTCCTTCAGAGTTAGACTGGAGCAAATGGAAGCTAGTGACTTTATGAGAAATCAAGATACTATTAAACAGATCCAAACAAATGAAAGAATAGAAGGCAATGTGAAATATCTCATGGGAAAAACCACTGACCTGGAAAATAGATCCAGGAGAGATAATTTAAAAATTATTGGACTACCTGAAAGTCATGATCAAAGAAAGAACCTAGAAATCATCCTTCAAGAAATTCTGAAGGAAAATTGCCCTGATATTTTTGACCCAGAGGGGGAAATAGAAGTTGAAAGAATCCACAGATCACCTCCTGAAAAAGATCCCAAAAAGAAAACTCCCAGGAATATTATAGCCAGGTTCCAGAATCCCCAGATCAAGGAGAAAATACTACAAGCAGCCAGGAAGAAACAATTTCAATATTGTGGAAACACAATCAGAATAGCCCAGGACCTGGCAGCTTCTACACTGAGGGATCGAAGGGCATGGAATATGATATTCCAGAGGGCAAAAGAGCTGGGATTGAAGCCAAGTGTCACCTACCCAGCAAAACTGAGTATCTTGTTTCAGGGGAAAATATGGTCATTCAGTGGAATAGAGGACTTTCAAGCATTCTTGAGGAAAAAACCAGAGTTGAATAGAAAATTTGACATTCAGACACAAGAAGCAAGAGATGCTTGAGAAGGTAATCAGGAAAAGAAATCAAAAGGAACTTATCAAAGTTGAACTATTTACATTCCTACATGGAAAAACAATAACTGTGTCTGATGAAACCTTTCTCGTTATGAAAATAATTGAAGAAGGGTATATGGACATATGAATACATATGTGAATGTGTGTATATATGTTTACAGGTATACATGGATAGAGGGCATAGGTTGAATTTGGTGGGAAGGGATGATACTTAAGGGGTGAAGTTAAGAGGTGAGAGAGGAAAGTGGCAAGAGGAGATGGGGAGAGACAGGGTAGGGTAAACTATCTCATGTAGAAGAGGGGATGTAGTTGCAGGGGAGGGGAAGAACAGGAAGGCAAAACCCTATTCTCATTGAATTTGGCTCAGGGAGAGAATCACATACATGCTAAATGGGATATCTCACCCTGCAGGAGAGTAGGGGGAAGGGGGATGGGAGGGGGGATGATGGAGGGGAGGGCATTCTTGGGGGAGGAGAGGTTGGAAGTACCCACTTTCGAAGAGGGACAGGATCAAAGCAGGGAATAGACCAGGTGGGGTGTGGGATGGGTAGGAGGGAAATATAAGCAGTCTTTTATAATATATCTACTATGGTAATGTTTTGCATAGCTATACCTGTACAACACATACTGAATTGCTTATCTTCCCAGAGGCAGTGGGTGACAAGGGAGGAAGGGAATGGATCTGAAATTCGAAGTCTTAAAATTAAATGTTTCAAATGTATATAAATACTATTATTAATACTATTTTGCATGTAATGGGGAGATAAGATGTTCAGGCATTGGGGCTCAGAGACTCACCTTGCCCTAATGGCAAAGTCGAAAGGGGTATGGGAGAAGATATGGGAGAGAGCAGATTAGATAAGAGGATATCTAGTGGGACTGCTATTCTGGGGTGGTGGGTAGGGAAAAAATGGGGAAAAAATAGTAACTCAAAATCTGGTGGAAATGAACAATGTAAACCAGAAGTTAATAAAGCATTTGTTAAAATAAAAAAAAAGGAAAAGGAGTACAACAAGGATGTATATTGTCACCTTATTTATTTGTTTGAAGAGTGCATCAAGTGAAATGTCAAGCTGGGTGAAAAAAACTGGAGTAAAGTTTGCCAGAAGAAATACCAATAATGTCAGATATGGAGAGGATACCAGTCTAATGACAGAAAGTAAAGAATTAAGAAGCCTCTCAAGGAGAGTGAAAGAGAAAAATATAAAAGCTGTCTTGAAGCTTAAAATTTTTTTTTAAACCCTAAGATTTTGGCGACTTGTCCCATCACTTCCTGGAAAACAGAGGGCAAAGAAATGGAAACAGTGTCAGATTTTATATTCTTGGGCTCAAAGATCACTGCACATGGCAACCACAGTCATGAAATTGGAAACTCCTTGGAAGGAAAGCTATGGCAAATCTGGACAGTATATTACAAATTAGAGACATAACCTTGCTGACGAAGGTCTGAATAGTTAAAGTTATATTTTGTTTTTTTTCCTAGTAGCAATGTGGTTGTAAGAGCTGAACTATAAGGAAAGCTGAGCACTATAGAATAGAACATTTTCAAATTGTGGTGCTGGAAGAGACTGAGAACCCCTTAGACAGCAAGGAGATCAAATTAATCAATACTTAAATTAACTCAGGCTATTCACTGGAAGGTCAAATACTGAAGCTGAAGCTTAAACACTTTGACCACATAATGAGAAGACAGGACTCATTGGAAAAGATCCTGATGTTGGGAAAGTTTGAAGACAAAAGGAAAAGGGGACAGCAGAGGATGAGTTAGATAGATAATGTCATGGAAGCAACAAACATGAGCTTGGACAGACTTCAGGAATGGGTGGAGGATAGAAGGACCTGGTATTTTATGGTCCATGGGGTCACAAAGAGTCAGACACAACTGAATGACTAAAGAACAACAAATATACATATATATATATATTATATAATACTTATATGTGTACATATAATATAATACTTATATGTGTACATATTGGTAGAATGTAAGCTTCTTGAAGGCAGGGAGAGTTTCATTTTTATCTTTGTATCTTTAGCATTCTTAATAGATGCTTGTTGATTGGCTGACTGATAGATTGAGCCAGACTGATGGACAATGACTACAATTAGGCCATAGGACCTCGAGAGATCCTCTTCCAGTACATACTAGGGTCCAGTTCAACCCAGAGTAGAATGTCTTTTTCTCTTTCTGAATGACTTGTGCTCCCACATCATTCTCGGATCACTATCAAAGCTTCAGAAACTCTTAAAAAAAAAAACCCTAAAACCATGTATTATCTTTTGTTTTTCTTTCATTTACATTTCTCCCAGTATCCTTCCTCTCCCTTTCTCCCAGAGATCCATCCCATATAACAAAGGATACATTATAAAAGTTAAAAAAAAATACTAGGAAGAAAAGGAAAAAATCAGCAAAATAGTTCAATACATCAAAAAAGTCTGAAAATATTTACAATGTCCGAGAACCACAAACCTTCCACCTCTACAAAAGTGTAGAAGGAAGCATCTTCTCTTACCTCTTCTCTGGATTTGCAGCCTTTACTTTTGATTGTTCTTTTCATTTACATTGTTATTATTATTATTACCTATCTTGTTTTCTTGTTTCTTGCTTACTTCACTTTGCATCAATTTATATAGATCGTTCCATGCTTCTCTGTATTCACCACACATGTCATTTTTTACAACATGGTAATATTTTATTACATCCATGTACCACAATTTACTTTGCCATTCCCCAATTGAGATACATCTACTTTGTTTCTGATTCATTGCACAAAAAGTGATGCTAAATTTTTTTGTATCTGGGGACTTCCTTATTATTAATTGTCTCTCATCTCAGTCCCAGAAACTCTTTTTTTAAATTAAATTAATTTTTTTTAAATCACGGACTTTTGGGGTTTTTCTTTTTAAGCTCCAAAATCTCCCCTTCCTCAAACCCTATCCAACAAGAAGGTGAGAAAAACACAAATTTGCATGCTCTTTGCTCAAGGGCCATGCTAATCTTTGTATCATTCCAATTTTAATATATGCTCTGCCAAAGAGAGCATAGTCCCTGAAATTCTGCCTGCGATCCAATTAGCATTGCCCATGAGGCATCCTGGCTCATAAAGACACCCAAACGTACATGTTTCAGAACTGGTACTAGGGACACAGGGTAGGGAGATAACCTGTAGTCCTGCCTTCTAGTCTTGGGACAGAAGGGTAGGGTTGGAAGCAGCATCATATCATGTAAAGAGTGTCTTATTTAAACTCAGGAGGATTTAGGTTCAACTCCCATTTATATAACAAGTCTATCATTTACAAACCACATAATTGTAGATATGTCATTGGTGGCATGCACAGTGCAAAGAGGTACTCTTTTTAATTGGGGTCAGAATAGCTGAGTGCAAAGTCCAGCTCTGCCACTTACTTATATGAACCTACTCATTTACATGTCATCTCCCCAATTAGAATGTGAGTTCCTTGAGGGCAGAGCTTGTTTTTGCCTTTCTTTGAAACCCCAGTCCTGGAACATAGTACTCAGCAGTTAAAGAATGTTTGTTGTAGGACGGCTAGGTGGCACAGTGAATAGAGCACCAGCCCTGGAGTCAGGATGACCTGAGTTCAAATCTGGCCTCAGACACTGAACAGAAAAAAACTAACTGTGTGACCTTGGGCAAGTCACTTAACCCCAATTGCCCTCCAAAAAAAAATGTTTGTTGTTGTGATCACTTGTAGGATTTGGGGCAAATTACTTAACCTCTCTGGGCCTCAGTTTCCCCATCTATAAAATAAGTGAGTATGACTAGATGACTTTTAAGGTCCCTTCCAGTTCTAGAGCCATGATCATTTTCCATATCTATAAGATGCCGATAAAATCCAGAAGTAATATAAATGTGAGCTGAGTACCCCATGGCAGACCTGGGAAACCTGTAATGGATCTCTCTGTTTTGCTGCCCCATCTACACTTAGTTCATCCCAAGCTCTTGGCAAATGGCCAACCCTATGCTAAGGAGGTAAGTAAGTGGGCCCCATAGCTCTTGCTAGTGGAGGAGTTGGGGTTGGATGTGGAGGGATCCCTTTGTTATAGACCTTGCCCTGTGATGGATACTAGTCCCTGGTTCTCCCCATGCTGTTTAAAAGGAGGAATCCAGGTCTTTTTCTCTCTGAGTTCATAACAAGAAAAAGTCTGGCTCTCAGCTCCTGCCCCAGTTTGAGGTCTATTTGCATCTGTGGCCCTGCCAGAGCCTCAACCCCCATGGCATGCCCAGGTGGCTGGCACTGGGTGTTGCCAGCAGAGTCTGGAGGGGAATGAGGTCCATGAGGCACATAAATAAATGAGAGGGACAGAAACAGCAGCTGGCAGCCCATCACCTCTCAGGCAGTCATGCATACCTGAGGCCAATGGGGTGCACAGTGACTAGGAACAAAATGGACAATTAATTAAACAAACTGCTGGTAGGTAAGAAAGGCAGCAGAGCCAGGAATGGGCAGTGGATGGCAGAACTTCTGGCCAGGGCCACAGATAAATCCAGAGTGTGGGGGATGTCAAATGCAATTTCTATTTGTATCAGTATGGTAAACATGAATGAATGAATGAAAAAAAACATGAAATTGTGCACTATGTGCCAAGCATTGTGTTAAATGCTAGAAATACAAATACAAGCACACAAGTAAAGACAGTCCTTGCCCTTCGGGAGTTTATATTCTAATAGGGAAAGACAACATACATAGTGAAAGTTCAAGAAGGTCTCTTTGGTATAGAATGTTGCTAGGATGAGAATGGAGATCCTGGGATGTACTAGAGCCAACTTGAACTTGTTCCAGGGAGCTGGTTCTTAAATTTTCAGAGCAAGCATGTACACCTCAGAAATCAGTAAACACTACAAATCAGGGGTCAGTTTATTGTATTGTTTATTGTCATTACTTTTTAAGGATGGAGAATACATATTAAAGCATTGTTGGAGTAGTTGTGACCTGATCCAACCATTCTGAAGGGCAATTTGGAACTTTGCACAAAGGGTAATCAAACTATGCAAACCCTTTGATCCAGCAATATCACTACTAGGTCTGTATCCCAAAGAGACCATAAAAAGGGAAATGGACCTACATGTACAAAAATATTTATAGTTCTTTTTGTGGTGGCAAAGAATTGGAAATTGGAGGTATGCCCATCAATTGGGGAATGGCTGATTAAGTTGTGGTATATGAATGTAATGGAATACTGTCATGCTATAAGAAATGATGAGCAGATGATTTCAGAAAAATCGGGAAAGACTTACAGGGACTGATGCTGAGTGAAATGAACAGAACCAGGAGAACATTGTATACTATAATAGCAATATTATTCAATGAGTAACTTTGATAGACTTAACTCTTCTCAGCAATGAAAAGATCTAAGACAACCAACTCCAAATGACTCATGACAGAAGACATTATTCACATCTAGAAAAAGAACCGATGGAGTCTGAATGCAGATTGAGGCATACTATTTTAACTTTATTTTTTTTCCTTTTGTTCTGAAGCTCATGTTCCACCACAATGTTTTACATGATTACGCATATAAAAACTATATTGAACTACTTATTGTATTAGGAAGGAGGGAGGGAAAGGAAGAAGAGAGGGAGAAAAATCTGGGACTCAAAATCTTAATTAAAAATGAATGTTAAAAAAAAAAAAACAACCGGGGGCGGCTAGGTGGCGCAGTGAGTAGGGCGCTGGCCTTGGAGTCAGAAGGACCTGAGTTCGGATCCGGCTACAGACACTTAACACACACAAACAAAATCCTAGCTGTGTGACCTTGGGCAAGTTACTTAATCCCAATTGCCCTCCAAAAATAAAAAATAAAATAAAAAAAAAACAACCAAAAAAATCAGGGCAGCTAGGTGGAGCAGTGAATAGAGCACCAGCCCTAGAGTCAGGAGGACCTGAGTTCAAATCCAGCCTCAGACACTTAACACACACACACACACACACACACACACACACACACACACACACAAACTAGCCATGTAACCTTGGGCAAGTCACTTAACCCCAACTGCCCTCCAAAAAGCAAAAAAAAAAAAAAAAAATTAAAAGAAAGACTACAGATTAAACTTAAAAGTCTACAATGTAAAAAATAATTCCTCTCCAAAGAACTGGTTGTTAAATATTTATCAGCACACCAATGGAGGGAAGTAGATTGACATTCCCTTCCAGGAGCAATGGAAGAGTTGATTTGATTATGGTTTCAGAACTGGAGTGTAAGAGCAAATGGGATAAGGATGGGGGAGGAAAGAAGAAGAAATGTGTATTCCAACAAAGTGTCTTAACAGGGTAGTTCAACAGTGTACATTTTAGAGAGAGAAGAGGGAAAAAAAAAACCCAACAGTAAAAGCCAATGAAAAATTGCATCCATTTTGTTTTTGCTCTAAATGGAAAATTTTCCTAGTTAGGACTCCTTAAGTCAACAGCCTATGTTTAGCAGATTTTGTGCTGTTCATCCTTCTGATGTGTCTGGCCTCAGTTACTTTAGATAGGATCTGAACTAGAGATACCTTAAGGTCCTGTCCAGCTTGAACATCCTAGGAATGACTTGCTAAAGTCATGTTTATAGAGTAACCCAAGGGTTCCTGCTGAAAGGTCTGTCTCTTTCTCCATTCTCCCCTGCCCCATCTCTAAAACACCCCCATTCTTCTTCTGCAGAGCCTGAAATTCCCATCTTCGGAATCCCTTCTTCAAACGAAGTCGTAAAAGTATTTCATCACGATCAAATGTGAAAGACTCAGCTATCTGATCAAAATAATGATCCAAGACAATTCCAAAAAACCCATGATGAAAATGCTATCCACCTCCAGAGTGAGAACTAAGGAACTCTGAATGCAGATTGAAGAATACTTTTTTTTTACTTTCCTTATTTTTCTTGTGGAGTGTGTGTGTGTGTGTGTGTGTGTATGTGTTCTTTTGCAATATGACTAACATGAAAATGTTTTGCATGACTTCTGATGTATAGTTGATATCCTATTGCTTGCTTTCTCAATGGGCAGGAAAGGGGCAGGAGGCCGGGAGAGAATTTAGAACTCAAAAAATTTTTAAATGAATGTTAAAAAAATTTACATGTAATTGGGAAAGATTTAACAAAATATATAAAAATACTCAATCATACCAATATATGTTGGTTAATTGATTACAGTTATATCAAGGGCCTAAAAACCTTAGAATTTTAAAATTTAAAAAGTATTTCATCAGCATTCCAAAGCCTTGCTACAAGGCTCCTTTTCTTTTTTCTTTTAAATTTGGGAGGGCTTTATGTCAATAACCCAGTCAGCATGGATTTGTTTATTTGTCAAATTACTTAGCCTCTGAAAGCAAAGTCATGAGGAAATGGGGTAAATTTCCCTTCCTCAGGCTGCCTGGGGAGCTTAGGCCTGGAGGGATACAAGGGCATTAAAGGAGAACAAGTAAGGGAAGGTTCTGGGAACTTAAAGGAATATGGAGGAGATTAAATTAAATTAAAATTAGCCTCTTTCATAATTTTGCCTAGGGCCAGCCCTGGGTATCAGGAAACTGGCAGAGGACTTGGTGAATGTTGACTGCTTGACTGTTCCAATTCCTGAGGATAGAGTTATTTTAGGAGAAAAGGAAGGAGCTCCTCTGCTCTAGATGGACCAGAGGTGGCTAGCTAAGAAGTCAACATCCTGGGGAGGAGGGGAAGGTTGTTCAGGTACGCATCGGAAATCATAGGATCAGTGCTCAAAGGAACCACAGAAGGCATTTAGCCAAATCTTTCATTTTATAGATGAGGAAAATCATGTGTAAAATGACCCAGCTCCTTTGACTCTATGTCCAATGTTTTTTCCATTACACCTTCCTCACTAGCCAGCACCTCATTCTATACCTGGTGATCTCCCATCATTGGGAATGTTGATACTATACTAGGGCAGTCCTCAAAGTCCCCACATGTTTGAATGAGGAAAAAAGTGGGGATAGAGTTTCCTGATGCAGTAATGGAAATGCAAATTTAAAGATCTTCCCTGCCCCTAGGTCCTTGGATGGAATTAAGAGAATCTGAGACCCCCCCTTGATTTGAAAATATACTCTGCCTCCTAATAGGCTGAATGTGGTCACAGGGAGCCTGTGGCAGGAGGCTTGGTTTTCAGGAATGCCTACACCTTGATGCTGTGTGATTGGGCAGTGGGTCAGGAAGGTTGTTACATTCTCTGAGCCAGGAGAAGACTATATAATCCCTGATGTGAGGCTTTGCTTTGGGGCTCACTTTGAGAAGTGTTGTGTGATTTGAACAGATGAGACTCTGGGCAGCTGTTGAGAGCCCCCTGGCTTTGAAAACCTAGATGTTGATGCTTCCTTCTCTGGTAACTGTAATTTGGTATTGATGTGTAATGGTTGGACAGTTTGGAAGCCTGCCTGCTTGATCTGTTTGTTTCTCTGTCTTGTAAGTTTTGTCTGTATACTTTGAAGTTCGGGGTGCTGACCTTTTTTCCCTGAACTAGGTAAATGATATATGTTTGATTGATTAAAGTAAGCTTGTTAACCTATTTTGAGTTGCTTCCCTTTAGAAAAGCAGGTCTAAGAACCTGTGTTGGCAGCCACCCTGAGGATGTTGGGGTGCTTGCTGCTATAGATGCCCAGAACCTAAGACAATGTGACATCATAGTAACAGCTGATATTAACATAATAAAGCTACAGATTGATTTATATATATATATATATATATATATATATATTCTCTCTTGCTTAGTCTTCCCCACAACTCTATGAGATAATTGCTATAAGAATTATTATCATTCCCATTTTTACAGATGAAGAAATTGAGTCTGAGAGAGGTTAAATAACTTGTTTAGGAACAAGCAGCTAATATTTGAAGCAGGATTTGAACTAAAGTCTTTTTGACTCAAAAGACAACCCTTTCTCCTCTATTCCACTTTACTATTCCATAGTTGAGGCAGCTAGGTGACATAGGGGATGCAATGCTGGACCAGGTAACAGGTCATTAGGAAGGCTTGAGTTCAAATCCAGTCTCAGATATTTACTAGTTGTATGACCCTAGGCAAGACACTTAACCTTTGCTTCAGTTTCCTCATCTATAAAAGTACCTACATCCCAGGGTTTTTATGAGGCTCAAATAAGATAATAATTATAAAATCAAACTAGTTCTTCTACCTTACTGGAAGGTATTACAGTGGTCGTATCTGAGAACTTATAAATCATTAAAAAAACTAATAATAGGGGTGGTTAGGTGGAGCAGTGAATAAGAACACCGGTCCTGCAATGGAGGACCTGAGTTCAAATCCAGCCTTAGATACTTGACGAACTTACTAGCATGTGACTTTGGGCAAGTCACTTAACCCCAATTGCCCTGCAAAACAAACAAACAAAAAAACTAATAATAAAGTACAGTGCCTGGCACATAGTAAGTGCTATATAAATGTTAGCTATCATTTTTACTAACTCTGTTTGCCTCAGTTTCTTCAACTGTAACATGGGGATCATAACAGCACCTACCTTACAGGGTTGTTATAAGGATCAAATAAGATAATATTTGTAAAGTGCTTAATAAATGTTTCTTCATTTCCCTCTCCCAGAAAAGGAAGAAAATCTCCCCTATAGTTGTATCTAGAATCCCTGAAGATGCTAAAGTAAAAAGCCATTGTTCCTACCCTCTCTGCACAGTCTTAATTATAACAACAATAATAATACCTCACATTTATATATCCTTTTAAGATCTTCAGTGTTCTATTACATGTGTGATGTTTTAAAAGTTTAAGAGGCATAGTTTCTGGGTAATTAATCATTTTATTAATAATTCTAGCATATTATCAATAAAAGGAATGGCCATTTGGCAATCTCTTTTGAGTGATGGGCTCACAGTTTATAATATGCTTTTGGAAGTGGGTGTCCTGAGGGTGGCAATCAACTCTGATTGGTTAACAATTAATGAGAGAGAAGGGATATCACATTGAGAAGTGGACCTCTTCTATTGAGGGACAGGGGGATGTAACAGGGGAATGTGAACATATCATTTACTTCCATATCATTCCCAGCATCAGGGGAAATCTAGACAAATGGTCTACATCCTCCCTGCCAAGCCTGAGCAGAACACAATGGGCCAGGAGTTTCACCTTAGATCAATTTCCTTATAGATTTTGTAGGTTGAAAAGACCTAGACTGAGGACAAAGTTAATACTATCTGCCATCACCAACCCTGTCCTTCAGAGACTGAGCATTGAAATAAGGACGTTAGGAATAAGGGGGCTCTCTGGATCTCCCCAAATCATTGGTCATTAATAATAATTTTTCTCACCTGGGGCATCTAAGTGGCAAAGTGGATAGATCTTGGGCCTGGAGTCAGGAAGACTTGAGCTCAGATCTGGTCTCACACATATTAGCTGTGTGACTCTAGGCAAATCACTTAACCCTCCTTTTCCTCATCTATAAAATGATCTGGAGAAGGAAATAACAAAGCACTCTAGTATCTTTGCCAAGAAAACCCCAAATAGGGTCACAAAGAATCAGACAGGACTGAAGAATGACTGAACAACAGTTAAATACATGTTCTCATTTGATCCTCACAATAACCCCATTTTTCAAATTTAGAAAACTGAGGCTCGACCAGAATCACATAGCAAGTGAGTATCAGAGGCAGAACTGGACCATGGCTGGTTTAACCCTTTCAGAAGCAGGAGGCTCTACTGGTTGATCCTCTCAAACTAGAGATCCATGTGGCAAGCTAAAACCATGGCAACCTTGATGAAGTCCTGAAAGTCCTGAAGTCCATGAAAACATGTGAGGGTGCTCAGAGAGGACCCCACTGTAATACCTTCTAGTAAGGTGACAGAACTGATCTGGCTGACCCCCTTCTAACATTCCCACTGGACTGGGTCAGGATGAAGCAAATAAACGGAAATGTGTGAGGCATCAGAGAGTTGAGTCTGGTGTGAGAGATGTCCTAAAATGAGACATCCTCTGGAATAAGGTGCCCTGGTTCTCTGTTATCCTCCTTCCACACTGTCTTCCCTTACTCATTAACTTACTGAGAACCAAAGAGATGAGGGTATAGAAAATTAATAGGGTGTAGATGAACAACTTCCAGATTGCTTCTAGTCCATTGGGTTTGGAGACCAGAGGCCTATAACTCAAAGCTTGTCAGACGGGAGAGCCAGGATGTCTTCTGTCATCAGCTGCCATCCAATCCCAATCCCTTCCTAGAGTATAAACCCTATGAGGGCAGAGGTTTTCTCTTAGATATCTACATATCCTCCAGTACCTTAGATATAGTAGGTACTTAAATATTATTTGAATGAATGAATGGAGGCATTCTCTGCTTTTCCTACCACTGCTGTCCTAAGAAACCCAAGTATATTGGCTAAGGCAACTGGTGACCCAGTGGATAGAGGTGATGCCTGGAATTAGGAAGATTTGAGTTCAAATCCAGCCTCCGACACTTACTAGCTGGGTGACCCCAGGCAAAGTCATTTCACCACTGCCTCAGTTTCCTCAGTTGTAAAATGGGAATAATAGCAGCACCTATCTAGCAGGGTTTTGTGAAGATCAAATGAGATAATATTTGTAAGAGCACTTACAACAATGCCAGGTGCTGTATAAATCTTATTCCCTTTCCTTCCTTCCCTGTAATGATTGAATACAACTACACCAGCCCTCATAGTACAAATCAAGGCAGATTCTTCCACCCACAGATGGGAGACGGTTGTTGTTGCCTCTCCTCTTGTTATCCCCAGCTAATAAAGGCATGAGATTTTGAGACCCTCTCCTAATTAGGGCACTTGATCTTGAGGGGGTTCAGTCTCCAGCACTGTTGCTTATTAGAAGTATTGATAAGTTCTAATTGTCTCTAGAAAAGTGTAGGGGACAGTACATAGTTAAGGAAGAAAGCTTTTAGGACTCTTTTTGTACCTTGACTTACCTTGAAGACTTTTACATTAGACAAAAGGAATTTTATCCTTTTAAAAATAAGAATTTTATTTTAAAATGCCTTTCATTTTTGCATCACAGTCATTTGGGGACATATGAAGCACGCTGACCCCCCTCCCATCTTCCATCTTCCCTCAAATGATCTCTCCCTCTTAACAGAGAAAAACAGTTCAGCAAACCAAGCCACTGCCTTGAACTCTCTGGGCCTCAGTTCCTCATCTGTAGGATGGAAGGACTGGATTTGATGTCCTGTAAGACAACTTCCAGCTCTATATCTGTGGTCCCATCTGTAACTGTGTGAGGCAGTATGTGTAACATTACACACCCATTGCTGTTGTTGAGTCATTCAGTAGTGTCTAACCCCCATTTTGGATTTTTTTTGGAGGGGGAAGGCCGGGAAATTGGGGTTAAGTAACTTTCCCAAGGTCACACAGCTAGTAAATGTTAAGCATCTGAGGCCGGATTTGAACTCAGGTCTTCCTGACTCCAGAGCTGGTGTTCTATTTACTGCACCACCTAGCCACCCCATATTTGGGATTTTCTTAGCAAAGATACTGGAATGGTTTGCCATTTCCTTCTCCACCTCTTTTTACAGATGTGGAAACCGAGGCAAACAGGGCTACATGACCTGCCCAGAATCACACAGCTCGTAAGTGTCTGAGGCTAGGTTTGAACTCAGGAAGATGAGTCTTCCCGACTCCAGTCAGGAAGTGGACTCTGTAAGCCCCTCAGTGAGGGAGAACTGAGGAGGTGCTTCCTTATCTCTTCTCCAGGCCAAGACCAGTCATTATACTTAATCAGCGCTCTCTTTATTTGAGTGCTTCTCATTATATACCCTTCTCTCATTTCTCCCTATATCAGTTACGTAAGTCTTCAAAAGAAATGAAAGACACTTTGAACACAGGCAAACCATGTCCAAAGCCTGATGTGGAAAAGAAGGGAGGGGAAGTGAACCCCTGGAGGTCTGGTCCACTGCTTCCTGGCTTGAGAAATACACCTCTTAATTGTAGTAGTATTGCATTTCTAGCTATAGAAGGACCAGGAGGGTGATAAGACCCCTGGCTCTGGTCTTGTTAGGAATTTGTAAGGCCAACCCAACCTGTCTTGAGACTAAAACCTCAGGGGCAGCCCTGAACCTGTCTCTTGATGTCCTTTGGACTGGAGATAAGAGCCCTGGATGAACTCCAGCTATGACCAACGTCCCGTCTCCATCACCCAAGGTTAGGTCAGAATTGGACGTGTTTCTAAGGCTAAAAGGCAGGCTCACCAGTAAAGAATAAATAACTCTTCACCCAATTGCATTCTTCTTTCAATTGTTCATTACACGTTTCTGCCTCTCCTTTTAACATTTCACTTGCTTAGCTCTTACATTCAGACAAACATGTTTTCTGCCCAGCTTGCTCCACCCCCTCTCAGCCTGGGGGCCCCTAACCTCAATGACCCTTCCTCCAGAAGGGCAGTGCTAGGCCCCTTCCATGTCTGTAGGGATGCCTCCTGCCGGGCCCCTCAGTCAGACACAAACACAGACTTAAAACCTCCCACTGTCTGTGGCCAAGCCTCAAGAGGCACAGAAGGCCTGCAAGGGGAGGAAAAGCAGAGTCAGAGCCTAGCTTCAGGGGAGAATGGAGAAGTTTTTTCCCAAGCTCAGCTATACCTCCTGTCCAAATTAGGGCAATTGCCACAGGTCCTAGGTAGAAGTCCTCCCCACCCTGAGCTACTTAGAGAAGCATTAAGATATAGCAGGCACTCCCTATACCCAGAAAATAACAGATCTAGTCTTTTTCCTCTTATACCAAGGATCCATATAGGTACCTCCAGCACTGATATAAAGAACACATGGATTTTGGAATTCCATTGGCCAATACACAAAATAATCTCTGTTCAATGAGCAGCTCCAGCATATAACCAACGAGAAATAAGATGAAGAATACAAGTAAAAGATGTTATCAGTGAAAAGTATGATAGGAAGAAAAGATGAGCTGCTCACATGATGAAAGGAAGATATACAGCCAGATTGGTATCTTCCCAATATTAGGAGAAAGCAGGGTGAATGGACCTGTGAGCTTGTGGTGAGCTTATAGGTGAACAGAGGGAGGAGCCATACAGGATGGGCAGGTGAGAACTGGCTCTCTACACTGTTGGAGGAAACATGCAATTCAATGAGAGCATAGAACCATTTCAGCATTGAAGGAATGAATCACCTGGTGACCAGCTCTTTGACAACGAGCCACTCTGAGTTTAGGTAGTCTGGTCCTTGAATGACAGATACACAGTCTTCACTGGACCAGTAATGGAAGTTTTTCTTGCTTGATAACACTTGCCAAAGGATATATTTTCCCCTTTTGCATAACCTTTGAGAACCTAGGCTGATTTCCACAGAGAACCAAAGCTAGGTAGTGTTAGGGGAATGGAGCTTGGCTCCAGGGTGCTTTCTTTTATTAAGAATTTGTTTTTTTTTTATTCTTTAAATTTGTTTTATTTATATTTTACTTTAATTATTTATTTATATTTTATTTTTATTAATCTCCTTTTATTAAGGGCTTCGAGAGCTATAGGTTCCCCACTCTGGGATAGTTACTTAAAATAAGAAACTACCAATGGCCTCTTTCACATCTCAAGGGAACCTCTTTTGCCTCACCTCTGGGTGCCAAAATTGCTAGTTACAACTCTGCTTCCATGTCAGGATAAGGTATAGCAGTAAGATTTTTTTTTGTAGGGTCTTACAGTTTCATAGATCCCACAATTGTTTCTGAGAGCCTATTAACATAAAATTACATGAGTTGGTCCTGCACTTGGATGTCATTAGAACTAGGAGAAACTTTAGAGATGATCACAGAATCACAGATTTTGAGAGTTGGAAGGGACCTTAGTGACCATCTACCATAAAGTCCTGACAGCTCAGTGGCACAAGGGATAGAGTGCCAGGCCTGAAGTCAGAAAGACTCCTCTACCTGAATTCAAATCTGGCCTCAGACACTTACTAGCTGTGTGACCCTGGGCAAGTCACTTAACCTTATTTGCCTCACTTTCCTCATCTGTAAAATAAATTGGAGGAGGAAATGGCAAATCACTGCAGTATCTTTGCCAAGAAAAGCCCACATGGAGTCATGAAGAGTCAAACACAACTGAACAGCAAAAGAATCCCTGTACACTAAAGAAATCCACTATAGCCTATGAAACAAGTGGTTGTCCATCCTCTACTTGTACACCTCCAAGGAGGGGGACTATATCTACCTGCTGAGATGACCACATCATACTTTTGAGCAGCCCTGTATATTCAGAATTTCTCCTAATGCCAAACCTCAATTTGTCTCTTTATGCCTTTGAGCTCTACTGCTTCTGGCTCTGCCTTCTGAGGCCAAACAGAGCAGGCCTAATCTCTCTTCCACATGATAGCCCTCATTTCACGTCAGAAGAAACTGAGGCACCCCAAATCAATGTGTCCTAGATTTTATCCTCTCCTGTCCTCTTTGGGAGGTTATTCTCCCTTTCACTTCTCTCACACATTTTCAATCTCTTCCCTTCTATTACCTTCTTCCCTGATGCCTACAAACATGCTCAGGTCTTCAAGATCCTTTTTAAAAAAATCTTCCCTTGGCTGTCATCCCATCAAGCTTTGTTCTATGTCTGCTTTCTCCAAAATTCCTAGAAAGAGTAGCTTACATTTAATCACTTACAGTAAACTAAAAAAAATAAAAAAAAGAATGGCTCCCTATTGCCTATAATATTGAAGAAAGCACGTGGTAGCAAACAATTGGAAATTGAGGGGATGCCCATCAACTGGAGCATGACTGAACAAGTTGTGGTATATGAATGTAATGGAATACTATTGTGCTATAAGTAATGCTAAGCAGGCAGATTTCAGAAAAACCTGGAAAAAACTTATGTGAACTGATACAAAGTGAAATGCGCAGAACCAGGAGAATATGATTCATAACAACAGCAACATTGTGTGATGCTCAACTATGAATGACTTAGCTCTTCTCAGCAATAGAAATGATCTGAGACAATCCCAAAGGACTCACTCATTATAGAAAATGTTATCCATACCCAGAGAAAGAACTGATGTAGTCTGAATGCAGCTCAAAGCATGCCATTTCCACTTTCCTTATTTTATTTTGTGTTTTTTCCCCTTTCAGTCTATTTTCTTTCACAACATGATTAATATGGAAACATGTTTTACATGATTGCACATATATAACCTATATTAAATTACTTACCATTTTAGGGAGGGAGGAGGGAAAAAATGTAGAACTCAAATTTTTTTCCTAATGAATGTTAAAAATTATCTTTACACCCTGAAATCTGGGGGACCCAAGATCAAATTCGAGTTCAGACAATTACTAGCTGTGTGACCCTGAGTAAGTCACAGCCCCAATTGCCTCCCCCCAAAAATTGTCTTTACATGTAATTGGAAAAATAAAATATGATTTTTAAAAAAGGAATAAAACACAAATTCCTTGTTAATTTAACATTTAAGGCCCTTTACAATCCAGCTTCCATCTAGCTTTCCAGTTTTAATTCACATTATTCCCCTTTAGTAGCTCTAATATATTCCAGCCAAACTGGTCTATTGTTTGTTCCCATGTACTGGGCATGTTCCCTCCAGCCTCCACAGGCCTTCTGTGTAATACCTCTTTCCTGCAAAGCCCAGTGCGTGTGCCACCACGTCCTCCATGAAGTTTTTTTTCTGATCTGAAAGATTTCCCACACTCCTCAGATTTTCTTAGAATGCTTTGTCTGGACCTCTCCTTCATCCTTATCATGCCCTACCTTGTATTATTCTCCTCTGTTTTTGTTGTTGATTCATTTCAGTCTTGTCCAACCCTTTGTGACCCCATTTTAGGGTTTCCTTGGCAGAGATACTGCAGTGGTTTGCCATTTCCTTCTCTAGTTCATTTTACAGATGAGGAAACTGAGGCAGAATCAAGTGACTTGCCTACAATCCCATAGCTAGTAAGTGTCTGAGATCTGAACTTAGGAAGACTCCATGCCCAGTGCTCTATACACTGTGCCACCCAGCTACCCATTCCAGAAATATGAAGCTAAAATAATGATGTCTCTGTCCTCAAAGGGGTTTATATTCTGTTTAAATTAAATTGACTACAATTTTTAAATTGCATTTATTGAGCTCTTCTGGTTACTATAGTTTCTTCTCTCCAAGTTGGATATAGTGCATTCTTAACTACTAAAAACTTACTCCAGTCAGGGCTAAACCAATGTTATAACTACTATCTTCATAGTTTATACAACCTAGCATACCCCTCTTCTTAGTAATACTGCTGTTCAAGTGATTCACGTTCAGCTTGTGGTCTATTACGACCGCTAGATCCCTCTGTTATACATACCACACAGGATGAGAAAATACTAGAGATATATTTTCTGTGTGTGTGAGTGTGTGTGTGTGAGTGTGTGTGTGTGTGTGTGTGTGTGTGTGTGTGTGTGTGTGTGTGTGTGTGTGCTCATAGATGGTATGCAATTTATGCTCTGGAAATACTCACCACTCAGAGAAGCGTCATGAAAGGTAAGGTGCTCTATATAGACAATCCTAAGTTTAAGGATACAAAGGTGACTACATTCAATAAAAAAAGAGGATTTCAACTTCCTGTAGAATTCCTGTAGGCCACTCTTGCCAGTCACAACTGTGCAGCAGCCAGCAACCCCCAGTCCTGAGTTAATGTATCTTTTCACCCTTCACCTCCCTTCCTCCTAGCAACACAAGTTTGCTTTTGATTATTATTTCTCCTTTTCATTGGCTCTTCCACTTCCAGACACCCCATCCTTGGTGAATTTGGGAAGTAGCTACTGTTCTGATTGGCTGATATGTTGCTGGGGGAAAGTCCAGCATAGTGATGCTCCTTTCCCAGATGTGGACTCCATCTGGCTCTGAATGAAAGCCTCTCCCCTCCCCACTCTTGACTTATCTTCCTATCCCCCTCTCCCTGCCCCCCACTATTCCCTCCCACTCTTGTAGTTTCACAGTAAACAAATGGTCAGTGAGCTCCCTGGAGACCTAAACAGAGGTTTTCATCTTTAAAAGATTTATCTTTTAAGAGCACTAGCATTTTCTATAATCCATGTTGATAAAGTTGAAAAATGGGAGTTTCCCAGCCCTCTCTTGAGGCCTGACTTTACACTTAGATGGAGTAGACAGCTGCCCACATATTTTGAAGTAAAAGACTCCTATTCCTAACAGCTTGACTTGGTGCCTGAAGTACCACTATTAGAGATCGAGTTCCTGAGATTAAGGCATCACGTTTCCTTCTTGAAGAAGTCTCCAAAAAAGAATACCTCTGGAGGAGGAGAACATGTGGAATGTTTATCAGAAGGAATTTATTAGGTTGTTGTCTAATGTGACAGCTGAAAATAAGAAACAAGGTGGTTAAATTTTCATGAAATACTTTGCTGCAGTGGGGAGGGTGGCAGATTTGAATTCAGGAAGACCTGAGTTCAAATTCTCCCTCTGATACCGGATATCTGTGTGACTCTGGGTTAGTCACACAAACTTATTGAGCTTTGGTTTTCTCCTCTGTAAAGTGGGGGTAATAATAGCACCTACCTCAAAGGCAGTGGGGATGCTAGAAATGGTTCTTCCCTGCAGGACTTATTGTTAAATTTGCTGTGTGAGTGTTTATATATCCGAAATGGAAATGCTACAAAAAAGGACTTGATTTGTTGTTTTGTTAATTGTCTTGACTTGGGAAAGTGATGAAGAAAAACATTAATAATGCAGATTAAATTTACAAATGTGTCAAGTGTACTTCCCCCCCACTCCCAGAGAGCTGCTTGTTAAACCTGCTGGTAGGGTTATTGTGAGGCTCAAGTGAGACTATAAGAAAAAGCATTTTGTAAACTTTAAAGTGCTACACAAAGGTTAGGAGGAATATGCCGACTTAGCAAATGGCAACATTACCTGTAGTACCTACCTTACCTACCCATTGTGAAGCTTAAATGAGATGATCTATGTGAAATACTTTGTACACTTTAAGGAATTATATAAATCTATGTAAATATTTATTATTACTTGGAAAGCGGAGAGAGAGACAGAGACAGAGAGAAGAGCAGAAAGAATAGAGAGAGAAGAGATGAAATGAGAGAGGAGAGAAAGGGAGGAGAGGGAAAGGAGAGGAGAGAGAGAAGAAAGAGAAAGAAGAGGAAGAAGAGAGCAGAGAGAGAAGAAAGAACAGAGAGGAGAGGGAAGAGAAAGAAGGAGAGAGAGAACAGAGAGGAGAGAGAGAACAGAGAGGAGAGAGAGAATAGAGAGGAGAGGGAAAAGAAAGAAGGAGAGAGAACAGAGAGGAGAGGGAAGAGAAAGAAGGAGAGAAAGAACAGAGAGGAGAGGCAAAAGAGAGAAGAAAAGAAAAAGAGGGAGGAGGAGAGAAGAGGGAGAAAGAACCCAGAGAGAGAACAAAGAAGAGGGAGAAAATCCCACAATGGGCCACTGATGAAGGAAATGGTGGTGCAGAGTGGGGAAGATAGGAGAGACCTGGGAAATACTAGGAAGCCCAGATAAATAAAGCCAGAAGTGGTAGGGCAACAAAGGCAAACTCTGTACACATTATGTTACCCTGACACTCGCTGGTCACAGGCCTTGCATGTAACATCTAACCTCAGGCCATTCATAATATACAGTGAATGGCACAAACAGTTCTGAACTTATAAATGTCTCTGAATAACTATGAGACATCTATAGTGACCTAGGCACTGAATTGATTTTATTTGCCACATTAGGGGTCCCTGACTGCTAACTCAGAAATGATATTCCAAACACAAAAAGAACCTTCTTTCTCTTTGTTTTGTCTTGTCAACTTCCCCACTTTTCTGTGGGGATGGGGAAAGGGCTGGCCTTTGGGGGCTATATGAAGTACCATAATTTATCAGATGCCTGGCTGAGTTGCAAGTAAGACCTAGCATCAAGAGAGAAAATACCATAGTGTCAGGCAGGTCTCCAGAGCAGCTAATAGAAATCGGTAATGACATGAATTTTCACTCTTAAGTTGTCTTCCCATCAGGATAGATTTTCTTCCTCCCTAGCTGGGTTATAAATGCCAGCATAGGGAAGGGAGGAATTTCTAGAACCCCGGCCCATCTTGCTAGAGGAAAGTGTGAAAAATGGACAGTTGTGAGTGCCTTTCTAAACCTCAGAAAGATCCTGGAGAAGACATTAACCAATCTGCAATCAGAGAGCGGGTTCTTGGTAAGGAAGGAGATAACAGAGTATAAATTAGACAGGAATGAATAATAAGGGCTGACATCTTTGTAGCCTACTTTGAGGTTTGATACATTATTTCAGATCCTGGCAACAACAACAACTGTGGGAACACCTCCCTATTATCGTTCTCATTTAACAGATGATGCTGAGAGAGGAAAAACAACTTCCTATAGTCATTCAGCATGTAAATATCTGAGTTGATTTTTGTCCCACATGACCAAGTTCTAGTCAAGTTATTTCATGAAAGTTTCAATGAGTGTAAAGGTATTCTGACACCCTGAGAGGTAAAAGAACTTTAACCTAGTGGTGTGGTTTGTCCTTCAATCCAAAGAAGACCGTGACATCAGTGAGATGATGACATGACTTGCAGTTGATTTTGATTTAAGTGAGGGAGGGCTGTGCAAGATCTCCAGCCTCATTTTCTTCTCCAGAGCCCTCTGGATCCAGTGGCCAAATAGCTATCAGGATGACTGAAGATGGCCTAGGATACAGTGAGAGACCTTGGCCCTTTTAACCAAGGTCTTTTTAGGTCTTCACTTTGAGTAAAGCAATGCGCATTTAGTAAATGGGCCTCTTTAATAAGTGAGTCAAGAGATGTTAGCTAAAATACCAATAGGTGGCACAGTGGCTACAGCTACCAGGCCTGGAGTCAAAAAGACTCAATTTCCTGAGTTCAAATCTGGCCTCAGATAATAGCTGTGTGACCGTGGGTTAGTCACTTAACCCTGTTTGCCTCAGTTCCCTCATCTGTAAAAGGAGCTGGAGAAGGCAATGGCACTACTCCAGTATCTTTGCCCAAAAAACCCCAAATGGAATCATGAGGAGGCAGACTCAACCATAACTGGTAGTATAGCATATGGTATGTTGGACTTGGAGCCAGAAAGGCTTGTGTGAGATTGAATCTTACTTGTCAAGTCAGCAATTATTTATTAAGTGCTTAGAAATTGTGCTAAGTGCTTGGGATACAAATATAATACAAAAACAGTTTCTGCCCTTAAAGAGCTTACATTCTTTTTTTTTGAGGGGGGGAAGGCAAGGCAATTAGGCTTAAGTGACTTGCCCAAGGTCACACAGCTAATAAATGTGTCAAGTGTCTGAGACCAAGATTTGAATTCAGGTCCTCCTGACTCCAGGGCCAGTTCTCTATTCAGTGCACCACCTACCTGCCCCAAGGAGCTCACATTCTAAAAGGTAGCCCAGAATCTGGAGAGGAAGAGAAGGTACCCAATAGGGGGTATGGAAGATGGATGATGGAGAAGTCCACAGTAGCACAGCCTGGTGGGAAATGAAATGAGGACATTGTGACACCGGGACATTTTAGTTGTGTGACTTTGAGCAAGTCACTTAACTTTTAGCCTCAGGTTCCTCATTTGTAAAATAATAATATGATATAATATTATAATATAATAACATGATATTATAATATAATAACATAATAAATTAACAATAATATTTGTCTCAGGGGACTGTGACATTTAAATGAGATAATATACATAAAGCACTTTTCAAACCTTTTGCACTATATAAAATTTAGTTATTATTATTGCCATTATTTACTACTCCAGACCCCTCATTTTTCAAATGACAAACTCAGGACCCAGAGAGATTAAGACAATTGCCCGGTAGTGAGTGGGTGATCCAGCTGGGATTTAGCTCTGGTTCTTCTGATTTCAAAACTAATGCTCATTCTATCCTCCAACAAGTTTCTTGAAGACAATACATGCTGTCATAGAATGAATGCTCAGTGATACACTTAGCCTTAAATATAGGTGGTATTCAATAAATGTTGAATTAAATATATATTGAATAGAGTTCTAATTTATTTTGATGGGGGTTTTTGGTGGGGAGAGGCTGTCTCAATACCCCTTTGAAACAAAACCTTTCTCAGGGAGCTACAAATCCAAGATCTGAAATTAAAGATGAAGGGGTATCAATTTCCAGAGCAGTGTAAATGGAAGTTAAGGATAGGGGCTCTGGGATGGGTGGAGGAATGGTGAGAAGATGGGTGGCAGGGCAGAACTAGAATAAAGAGGCAGAAACATCTCTCCAGAAGAGAATGTAGTTTTGATATAGGGCAGATCATGACTGGGCAAGAGCCCTGAGGCATCAGGCTATGGTTGGGGTGGGGGTGGGTCTAGAGCCTACACCTAGGCTCCTCATCTAACTGTGGTTTACAGAAATGAACACTTCAGGCCAGAGATCTCAAGGCTTAATAGACTTCTCAATTTAGTGAACTGAAAAGAACAGGAGATGTGGCATCTGAGGACTTAATTGTGAAACCCAGTTGTACTATCCTAGGCAAAAAATAAATGAAAAAACAAACAAACAAACAAATGACCTCTCTGAGCTGGTTTCTTCAATGGTAAAATGGAGGGATAGGGAGGGAGAAGATCGATTAGATGACTTCTCAGTCTAGGATACTATGATTGCCTTATTTGATCTTCACAAGAGATTTACAAAAGATATCATCCTCTCCATTTTACAAATGAGGAAACTGAGGCAAGTAAAGTGATTTGCATGGGATCATTCAATTGGTGCCTCCAATTTACCCTGCATATCTTGCATGTACATTGCATGTACATTGTTTGCATGTCGTATTTCCCTATTAGGATGTAAGAGCCTTGAGGGCAGGGGGTTTTCTACCCATTCAGGCATTAGCATACTGCCTCACCGCCTCCCTCAGCATATAGTAAGCATTTAATAAATGCTTGATAACTAGGTTAGTAAATTTCTGAGACAGGATTTTGATCCATGTATTCCTGATGCCAGATTCTATCTACGACACCTTTTTTAATGACCTCTAAGGACCCTTCCAGCTAGAAACTAAGTTTTTAAAATAGAATCTCTTCTAATCCTCACTCCTGAAGGAGAGCAGTCCCTGAAACCAGGCAGAGCCCTAAAAACTACAACTCCTATCATGCATCCCGCCATAAGCCAGCAAGGAAACTACAAGCCCCACAATTCCGCCACTAGTTCGGAATCAAGGAGGCGTCGCGAGAGGACGGAAGGGGCGGGGCCCCGCCCGCCGCGGGACCGTTGAATTTCAAACTGGATTGCTTGAAGTGGATGTTGGGAGACTCTTGATTCTCACCACCTTTGGTGGGTCCCTCAAGGTGGAGGGGAGGGGGGAGAAGTGGAGGGACCAGACCCTGATTAGGAAGTGGGCCATTGGGCTGGGGTCAGGAGGAGACCCTTTGAGCCGGTAATAGAAGGGGAGCGTGGCTGGTTGGGGACTTGGGGGAAGGGTTGGGGAGTCGGGGGAGGGATGGGGTCCGTGTGTGGAGGCGATGGCGGGGGCGGGCGGGGTGGTGGTGTGTTGTGGGACGGAGGAGGCCGAGTGGGTGTGTGTGTGTGTGTGTGTGTGTGTGTGTGTGTGTGTGTGTGTGTGTGTGTGTGTGTGTGTGTGTTGTAGGGGAGGGCATGGAAGCCACGCTTCTATGTTGGAAGATGCCCCTGCGCCCTTCCTTGATTGAGTAGTGAGAGAAGAAACCAGATTTTGGAGTCATATCATAGCCTGCAGATCGATAGGGGAGACTGACTTGGGATGAGAAAATAAACATCATCGTAATAAAGTCTGCATTTTGTCACAGGTAGAGGAAGTATACTGAGGAATTAACAAATTGCCAATTATCCAAAAGGTATGGTATTATTTGATTCAAGTGGACCTTGCACAATTTGGAGGCAGTCCTTCCAGATTAGTGATTTAGATATTTTAAAAAGCTTAAATATGTTTTTATACATGAGTATGTATATATCATAATAATGATTAAGATTTACATAGTGCTTTAAAGTTGCAAAGCACTTTATATATTTCATTCATTGGAACCTCAGAACTGTGAAAAATAGTATGGTTGATATAATGCAGCGCTTCTCATATATTTTATCTAAAGCCCCTTTGTTTACACTTTTAAATATTATTGAGGACCTCCCAAAGAACTTTTATTTAAGAGAATTATATCTATTGGTATTTATTGTATTAGCAACTGAAACATCTTAGTGTTATTATGAAAATAGTTTTGATCTCAAAGATTTGCTGAAGGGTCTCTAGGATACCCAATACTTCAGTTATTGAAGAATGTTCTTTAATTACAGTTTTCTGTTTTTTTAATAGGTTTCATCATAAATGGGTGGTTAATTAGTCTGAGGACCTCTTCATTGGTTTTTGAAAACTTTGAGATTGTCAGTGTAATGAATTATGGCAACAGTTCTCAAACATTTTGGTCTCAGGACGACCCCTTTACACTCTGAAAAATTATTGAGGACTCTTGCCAAACTTTTGTTTGAGTTATGTCTTGATGGTTGCTTTATTAGAAATTAAAATCTTATTATCATGAAAAGAGTTTTGACCTAGTGTAAACCCAGTGAACACCTTCTGTCCCCCAAGGGTTCCCAGACCATTCTTTGTGAACCAACAAATTATGGTAATTACTTTGTCACAAAATATAATATGGACTTCCCTAAGTGGGCTGAATAGAAATAACTTTGGTGGCCAGCTCTGACTTAGCTATATTTTTATGTTCATGTGATATGGTTACTTTTATATGCACCTTTTTAGTGAGCTCTCAGTACATTCATACCTACAGTAGAGTACTGGCATATGAAAGTATTTATTTAATATGTTTTAAGGCATATTTAACAGAATTAATATAAGTCATCAGGTGAAAGATCAGCTATTAATTGGCTACCACTGTGTTAATCTTTTTCCCTTTAGTTATTGTAGCATTCGTTTTTTAAAAATTTTGAGTCAAAACAAGCACTACGTTATCAATTATACACATGAAGTCATGCAAAACATTTACATATTAGCCATGTTGCAGAAAAAACAAAAAGCAAGAGAGTATGCTTCAGTTTGCTATCAACAGTTCTGTTTCTGGAGTTGGATGGCATTTGTAATCAAGCATGGCTCCTTTGGAATTGTCTTGGATCATTTCCTTCATCAGAGTAGCTAAGTCTTTCACAGTTGATCTTCACAATATTGCTGTTCCTGTGTACAGTGTTTTCCTGGTTCTGCCCATTTCACTTTGCTTTAACTCATATAATTTTTCCAAGGTTTTTCTGAAACCATACATCTGAAACCATGTCATTTCTTATAGTACAATAGTATTCCATCACAATCATATAGCACATATTGTTCATCATTTCTCAATTGATGGGCCTTTCCTCAATTTCCAATTCTTCCATCACCATGAAAAGAGCTTCTATAAATGTGCCTATAAATCCTTTTCCTTTTTCTTGGTATCTGGGGTACAGTCCTAGAAGTGGTATTTCTGCTTTTTTTTTTTTGGAGGGCGATTGGGGTTAAGTAACTTGCCCAAGGTCACATGGCTAAGTTTTTGTTTGTGTGTGTGTTGAGTGTCTGAGGCCGGATCTGAACTCAGGTCCTTCTGACTCCAGGGCCAGCGCTCTACTCGCTGCGCCACATAGCCGCCCCAAGTAGTGGTATTTCTGGGTGAAGGGGTATGTACAGTTTTATCACTGTCTATTTTTAATTAATGTGATACTTTCAGGGATAGACATAGAAGTATTGTTTTATTGTCTATATATCAAAATATTAACTCTTACTTTGTACCCCAGTAGGATAATGGTCTCACATTAATGCCAGTTTGCCTATACTTTTGTTCATCCAGTGCAGCAAGAATTACTTCTTGAGTTAGGATTTTTAAAAGCGTCTATAAATTCATAACATTCTACTGCTATAATAAATGAAATTCTTTTAATAAATCAGTAATAGTTGTTAAAAGGGAATCTGGTTTTGATTTTTGTTCTGTAGCGTAAAGCCATGGAGGGGGATGAGTGGGAGCTGAGTAAAGAAAATGTACTGCCCTTGAGGCAAGGCCGGATCATGTCTACGTTGCAGGAAGCACTGGCACAGCAGGATACAGCCAGTCATACTGCTCTTCATCAGCAAAAAAGGTGAGTGGGATGTCAAAAATCAATCCTGTAGCTTCCATTTATCCTAAGTAGTAAATAGACCAGCCATCTGGGTAGGAATATACCAGGTGGCAGGGGTACTAATGATCATTATAAAATCCTACTTTTTTGAGAACTGGTAGTGTGTTGTGTTCATCTCCTTATCAGTATAATAGCAATCTAAGGCAATTTCTTCATCAGTGATGATTTACTCGCTTCTGAAATTAAATGTGGTACCTTTTAATGTGTCCTCAGTTTAATTAGTTAATTGTCCATAATGATGTTTAAAGGTATCCCAGAAATGGGTTCTCATTTCCTCCATCAAGAAATAAAATTTTAGTTTGTTGTTATGGGAATTATTTTGGATTTGAAGTCAGAGGAAGGTTAGAATCTTGGCTCCGCCTATTAGACATCTTGCACTGGGTAGCCATAGATATCTTAAATTCAACATGTCCAAAACTAAATTTAGTCTAATTCTGCCCTAAACACTCCCCCTTTTTAACTTCTCTGTTACTGTTGAAGGTACCACCGTCTTCCCCGTCAGCACAGTTTCTATATTAAGCTGTCATCCTCAAATCCTCAGGGCCTGTTGATTCTACCTTTATAAAATAACTTTCTGGTACTCCCCCTTCTCTTTGACATTGCCACCATCCTGGTATAGGCTTTCATATCTCCTCAAACCTGTATGATTGCCATAGCCTACTGGTTGATCTCCTTCCTCCACTCTCCTGTCAAAATGATTAACTCTATTAACTCCTAAAGCATAGGACTGACCATATCACCCTTTCCCACCCCTGTAACCTTCTACTCGAAAGTAATCCCCGTGGTTCCCTATGACCTCCAGGGTGAAATATAAAATCTTTTGTTTGGCATTCATAGTACTTCTTAAATGCCTCCCACAAACAATAGTTTTTGTTCCAGTGACACTGCCCTCCCTTCTGTTCCTCAAACAAGAACCTCCAACTCCAGAATCCAGAAATTTTCACTGGCTTCCCCCTGTACCCCCTGTGCTTTTCCCCATCTCCATCTCCATCTCCTGGCTGCCTTGAAGAGGCCTTTCCAATTCCCCCTTAATACTAGTATTCCCTCTATTGATTACTTCCATTTTGTTCCATATATAGCTTGTTTGTATGTAACTGTTTACATGTTGTCTGTCCTGTTACGCTAGGAGCTCCTTAAAGGGCAGGGATTGCTTTTGTCTTTTGTTGCATCTCCAGTGCTTAGCACAGTACCTGGCACATAATCGGTGCTTGATAAATGTTTATTGACTTACTGACCGCCACTTATTACTTACCTGTATGCTATTGGACAAAACCATTTAAATTCTCTGAGCCTCAGGTGATCATATGTAAGATAAGAAAATTGTACTATATACCTTGTAAGATCCTTTCTATCTCTAAATCTTCTCTGCTTCTCTAAACTCCAAGCTCCCTTCCAGAACCAAAATTGATACTAAAAAGGTTAACAGTGAATTACAAGTTATAGTTATAGAAAATTATAGAAATTCCCTTGAGACATTAAAATTCCATTGACATGGGCTTGGGATCTTTATATATCCTGCTCCTTGAGTTTCTACTTCCTTAGTAACCTTTTCCTAGCTACGTTGGTGGTTTTTCTCAGTCTTCCTCAGTGTCTGTATTAGATATATGTCTCCTGAACTCTGTCTATAATAATCTGTTAACCTGTGGCTTGAGTTTTCTTTGTACTTGTTGTCTAGCATAGATCATGCACGTTTTGAAATTAAAAATTTTATAATGTCTAGTACTAGGCTAGGCACATGTAGGTAATCAATATATCCTTAATAAATGAAAATAGAGTTAAGGTGTTTGTTCATTTTACTGTTTTTCTCTAATGTACTAGAAGTGTTAAGTCATTGTTTGTCTTTGTTGCAGAGCATTTGAATCTGAAATTCGATTTTATACCGGAGATGATCCACTAGATGTTTGGATGAGGTAGGTGCTCTTGTCACTTTCACTTGATCCAGTGATCATCCAATGAAATGGCTTGACAGATGGAGGCTTGGGAACTGCCCTTAGAAAAGTGTTTCTATTCTAAATTAGAATAGCATTACTGTTCAGAATAAATATTGGAAGAAAAATGCATTCTTAGCTGAGAATTGTTCAATTTTTACCTCCCTTTTTACCAATTTAGATATATTAACTGGACAGAGCAGAACTTCCCTCAAGGTGGAAAGGAAAGTAATATGTCAACATTATTAGAAAGAGCTGTAGAAGCCCTTCAGGAGGAGAAACGATATTATAATGATCCCCGGTTTCTCAGTCTTTGGCTTAAATTGGTGAGTAATTGTCAAGAACCACCTACTTTAAAATACTGTTTTAACTCTCTAGAGATAGCCAATACATTATGAAAATGATATAACCTAATTTATATGGAAAAAAATGTGATTCAGAATTCTATTTGCCATGGCAATTAACACCATACTATGCTCCTGGTAGATGCTCAGTAAATACTTGATGAATAACATTGTGGTTTTTGTGGGGGGTTTTTGGAGGGGGGAGGGTAGGACAATTGGGGTTAAGTGACTTCCCCAAGGTCACACGGCTAGTTTATTTTTGTGTCAAGTGTCAGAGGCCGGGATCCGCACCCATGTCCTCCTGACTCCAGGGCTGGTGCTCTACTCACTGAGCCACCTAGCCGCCCCAATGAATAACATTGTTAGAGTAATTCTTTGAATTTGAAATAAGACTTTGAAGATTGATAGAATGAATCGTAATATTACAAGGAACTTTCAAAGATTTTGACAATAGGGCTCTTATCTCCTTATATATTCAGTGCTCATGATTTCAGTTCTATTCAACAAGCATTTGAGCCCCTATCATGTTCTAGGAACTGGGCTAGTTGTGCAAGGACAAAAATGAAACTGTCCTTGACCTCAAGGAGCTTGGGTTTGGAGGGGACGGTGTTGACAGTGACATTATCCAAGGCACACATAATTATAGACAAAGTAAATGAGTGTGCCAGGGAACATTAACAATTACTAGGAGGACCAGGTAAAGCCTCTTCTAGGGAGGTGCCTTACACTGTGCTTAAGGAAGACAGGAATTCCATAACGTAGTGGTGAGGAGGGCAAAACATTCCAGCATAGGGGACCAACACTTGTGGAAAGACAGGGGAGCAGGAGCTGGAATGACTTTTGTTTATAGGGAATAGCAAGGAGGTCCATTGGTTTGGAATGAGAGTACATGAATAACAGTAAGGTCTCATCTGATCACAGCTATGGTGGCATGAGGCTGTGGGGTGTCTAAAATACATAGATAATTTTAAGACTTAATTTTAATACTAGGAGGAGTGAATTTAAGAATACTTCTAAGGACCAAGTTTGCATCACCTGACACATGGCAATTTTTTTTTATCCCTATGTCAAAGAAAATAGAGATAGTAGGATGAAATTTTTTATTTCAAAGTAAAATTGTAATATTTTTGTGTCACTTGATGCACCTGGTCCTTCTAGTGATAATTATAGCTACCTTCTTTTCCACCAAATTTTTTACTTGAAATCTTCATTTTCATTGCTGGTATATTGGAGTTATTTATAAGTAGCAAAATGGTAAAAAGACAATCAAAAGAAAAGGAGAAATAGAGGTTTCGGGTGCACAAAATTGAAGTATAAGCCCAAGAATAAACTTGTGCTTTTGTTGAGATCCACTTGATTTTTCATTTGTTTGCTTGTTTTAATCTGGAAGGGGATTTGGTAGGGATTCATATGAGGACAGTGAGTAGCATATTCCCATTCCCTTGCACCTGTGGTGCTATCCCTTTGCCAAAAAGGTTCCTAATAAGGACTTAACTACTGTGAGGTACTATAAGCAACTAGAGTTTTATACTTATTTTTCATGTTAAAGATTCCATTTATCTTGAGGAAGAGAAATTTGCCAAAAGCAAATGGCACCTTGGGTCAAGGAAAGCCGTAAGCTCTCCTTTACGTCCTTTATGTAGGGGATACCTCTACTATTCCCAGAGTCCTAAAAGACCAATATTTATAAATTTTGTGTTTACTTAACTTTGGAAACTGTCACTGTATCAATTTCCATTCCCTTTAGGCATTCTGGGCACAGCTGAGTTACTGATAAATGCGAGTCATCTGTTCCCAGAGTAGTTGCATTAGAAGTTATAATTATATGTAAAATGCGTTTATTAGTTCCAGGCTGGTGAAAATATGTAATGAAATTTTTAAAAATAAAATTTTAACTGTTTACTAATATAACAGCAATGGATAAGAAAAAAATTATTTCAGATCAAATTTATTACAGTCATAGAGTCATTATAAAAAGCAAAATTTTAAAAATTAAAAAAAATTACTGAATATTGTGTTTTAAGATAAGCCTACATTGACTATGTGACCAATGCCCTGTTATTTTCTTTTAAAATATTTTAGCAGTGAAGACTGAGTTGTCTTCTCTTTCTTTAAATCTTTAAATAAGCTCCTGTAGGTGCAGATTTCAGTGTAGCCACATCTTAGTATATTTGCATGCTCACATTCTCACACAGTGAGCCCAGTGTAGTTGGATGACTTGATGCATTATCTAAAATCAGTAATGCTTTAAATGTGATGTTGTTGTCTTTGCAATATTTTCCAATAGCTGCGATAAGAAAACTTGAAAACCAATCTTCAGAATCAGTTGTAGTCACCAATGCTTTCATGCTAAAGAACTGGAAGGATTGATTTTTATGGCCTTTCAGAGCATAAGAATTTTGAGACCAAGCACTGGCTTTAGTTTAAAATCCTAGGTTGAGTGTTTTTCTTTCTAAGTTCTGAAAGAAATCTCATCTACATCAAAAATGTATGAACCACGAATTATTTTCTTCAAGCCATTGGGATATTTAGCTGCCTCTTCATCTGCACTAACCACCTCTGAGACATTTTATAACTCAAACGAAATCATGTTTTGTATTACTCAAACTTACATTAATTGGGACCTAACTGTTTTTTTAAGAGTTTATTCTCTTAAAGTGGCTTCGCTGAGAACTCTAGAATAATCATGTTTGTTGGGTAACCTATGCTACAGGAACTCTCAGAAGCCTGCAGGTGTAGTGAATTCAAAGAGGGGGTTTTATTTTTTGTTTTCAAAATTCATTTGATGGTCTGTGTCCATGACTAGAGCTAATGCTAACAGCCTATAGAGGGCAGCAAACTTAAAAATAAAGAGTATATATCAAATTTCACTAATTTGGATAAATGAAACAGAAAACCTAGCCTGAACAATAAAACATGTTTTTTTTTTAAATTGCTGTTTAAAAAAATTCACTTGCATGGCTTTCTAGCTCATAGAGTAACTAGTCTTCTCTCTTGTGTACTTAAGAAACTTGCTTTAATTGATGTTATTAGGTTGTTGATTGTATGTAATGCTTAATTTTAAAGCACTTCAGCTATATTGAAAATCTTTTGGGCTAAGTAGTATACTAGTAAGAACAAAATTGCCAGGGAAAGGTTTTTTTTTTTTTCAAAATCTTTATTAACTTCTGGTTTACTTCATTCATTTCCGCCAGTTTTTGTGTTACAAATTTTCTCCCCATTTTTCCCCTACCCACTTCCCCAAAATAGCAGTCCCCCAGGATATCCCCTCCTCTTATTTCCCAATTACATGTAAAATAGTATTAATAATAGTGTATATACATATCTTTTTAAACATTTGGTTTTAAAACATTGAATTCCAATTTCATTCCCTTCCTCCCTTATCACCCACCCTTACTGGGAAGATAAGTAATTCAATATAGGTTGTACATGTGTAGCTAATACAAAACATTACTGTGGTAGATATATTGTAGAAGACTGATTATATTTCCCTCCCTCCTATCCCACCTCCCCCTTGTTCTATTCTCTATTTTGGTCCTGTCCCTTTTCAAAAGTGCCTGCTTCCAATTTCTCTTCCCCCCAGCCTGCCCTCCCTTCCATCATCCCCCCTCTCATCCCTTCCTCCCTACTCTCCTGTAGGGTGAGATACCCTTTTTAATGTGTATGTCATTCCCTCCCAGAGCCATATTCAATGAGAATAAGGTTGACCCATTCCCTTATGCCTTCCTGTTCTTCCCCCCCATTGTACCCATTTTCCTTTGCCTCTTCATAACTATATGAGAGAGTTTGCCCCATTTTGTCTCTCCCCATCTCCTCTCATTATATTCCTCTCTCACATCTTAATTTCACCTTTTAAGTATCATCCCTTCCTATTAAATTGGTCCTGTGCCCTCTATCTCTGTATACCTGTAAACATATATATATATATACACACACATTCATATATGTATTCATATGCCTATATACCCTCTGATAAACACTATATATATATATATATATATATTTCAATTCCCTTCAATTTTCATACTGAGAAAAGTTTCATCTGTTACAATTATCATTTCCATGTAGGAATGTAAATAGTTCAACTTTGATAAGTTCCTCATGATTTCTTTTCCCTGTTTACCTTCTCATGCTTCTTGTATCTGAATGTCAAATTTTCTATTCAACTCTGGTTTTTTCATCAAGAATATTTGAAAGTCCTCTATTCCACTGAATGACCATATTTTTCCCTGAAACATGATACTCAGTTTTGCTGGGTAGGTGATTCTTGGTTTTAATCCCAGCTCCTTTGACCTCTGGAATATCATATTCCAGGCCCTTTGATCCCTCAGTGTAGAAGCTGCCAGATCCTGTGTTATCCTGATTGTGTTTCCACAATATTCAAATTGTTTCTTCCTGGCTGCTGGTAATATTCTCTCCTTGATCTGGGAATTTCAGAACCTGGCTATAATATTCCTAGGCGTTTTCTTTTGGGGATCTTTTTCAGGAGGTGATCAGTGGATTCTTTCAACCTCTATTTTGCCTTCTGGTTCTAAAACATCAGGGCAGTTTTCCTTGAGAATTTCTTGAAGGGTGATTTCTAGGTTCTTTCTTTGATCATGGCTTTCAGATAGTCCAATAATTTTACAATTATCTCTCCTGGATCTGTTTTCCAGGTCAGTGGTTTTTCCCATGAGATATTTCACATTGCCTCCTATTTGTCCATTTGTTTGGATCTGTTTAATAGTATCTTGATTTCTCATGAAGTCATTAGCTTCCATTTGCTCCAGTCTAATTCTGAAGGAATGATTCTCTTCTGTGAGCTTTTGAGATTCTTTTTCCATCTGGCAAATTCTGCTTTTTAAGGCATTCTTCTCCTCATTGCCTTTTTGAGCCTCTTTTGTCATTTGAGTTAGTCTATTTTTTAATGTGTTATTTTACTCAGGCTGTTGACTCTCTTTTCATAATTTTCTTGCATCATTTTAATTTCTCTTCCAAATTTTTCCTCCACTTCTCTTATCTGCTTCTTAAGGTCCTCTATGACCTATAACCAGCTCATATTTTCTTTTGAAGCTTTTGGTGCAGGTGTTCTGACCTCACAGTCCTCCTCCTGTTCCATGCTTTGATCCTCTCTGCCCCCAAAATAGGAGTGTAAAGTTGGGGTGGTCTGTTTGTTTTGCTTCCTTTGCCTGGTCAAGTTGCCACTCAATTACTTGACTTTTGGGGTTTTTGCCACAGTAGGACTCTGCCACCAGACAGTGGAGCTTCTGTCCCAAATGCTGGGCTTTTCTCAGCTGCTGGAGGTATTAGTTGGGTGCCCTCTCTGAAGCCTCCACATGCTCTGGCAAGCTGGTCACACACCCCAAGACTTCTACCCTAGACTGCAATCCAAGAAGGTTAAAGCAAGAAAGATTACCACTCAGACTGGTTTCCTGGTTCCCCCACAGTCCGCAGGCCAGGAGCTGAAGCTGCAACGTGCACCCGCTGCATCAAGGTGTCTCAGCAGCTCTCGCCCTGGGGACAAAGCTAAGCCAATGCTTTCCTCACTACAGAGTCCACAGTGCACTGACCTCTCACGTTGTCCTTTGGCATCTATGTGTTGATAATTCTGGAAACAGCCACAGCTACTAGTGTTCTGGAGTCCCTCCAGGTGGTGTTTGGTCAGGCCGGCCCTGGGGCTAAAACCTTCGGCTCACTCAGGTCTGGTCTTGGCTCCCAGAGTGCTATGCTGGCTGCTCCCTGCCAGGCTGCCCTCAGCAGGAGGTTAGCTTCTCTGTTTCATTTTGTGGGTTCTGTAGCTCCAAAGTTTGTTCAGAGTCCCCTTTTACATGGATTGGTGAAGGTGAAAGTCCTGTTTCTACTCCGCCATCTTGACTCCGCCCCCACCAGGGAAAGTTTTAATTTGTCTAGCAAACTGTTAGTATGTATGTATTGGACAAATAAATTTCAAATAAGCCCTTTTATTATTACCACAGACTGTGGATGACCTTCTTTTAGAGGCCATTAGCCTATGCCAACATCATCTGTGGAGCTGCTGTTTTCCAAGTTTGTATTCTTCTGGGCATTCTGCTGCCTTTATCCTTTGTTTCCAGGAGACACATTTTCTATGTCAACTCTGAGCACAGTTCTGTTGCTCTCAATTTATTCTCCTATCTCTGTACGTCTTGTCATCTTTGATAACTATCTATGTTTCTCTTTTGATATCTTCTGCTTTTCCCATTCAAATGAGTTATTAGTTAATCAACAGGCATTTACTTGTTATCTACTCTAAGCCAGGAATCTGCCTTTTGATAAATATTCTTAGTAAGCAAAATAGAAACTTGAAGTTTCAACTCAGGCAAGACTGTTTATATAATTTCTATGAAAAATGGTATCTTTGTGTAGTTCCTGTTAACATCTAGATCTAATGCTGTAATAGTCGAAGTGAAATTAATATTATTTTTTAAAGTTTCCTAAAAATCATGCTTTCCTGGAAATAGCAATGTTTGTAGAATTGAACAGCCATCTCTTTAGGAAATAGTTTTAGAGAAAGAAAAATTTAACTACTTGTATCCTAGAAAGAACTTCCCAACTAAGAATCAGTGGATCAGTAGCAATACTAATAAAAGAAGTTTTAGAACTGTCTCTCCTGTGAGCTTTGAGAAGAAAATATAAAGCCAACTGTAAGGGTGATTATGGGTAGTGAATTTAAAAATTTCAGTAGAGAGAGCACTATTTTCAATAGTGGGCCATACTCAGAAACCTCTCCAGTTAGAAAGAAATACATTTGTCGTTGGAATAAGGAGGATCTTATGAGGTCTAATACTAAAACTAATACCTTTGTGAGTTCAAATCCGACCTCAGACACCTAGCTAGATGTGTGACCTTGGACAAGTCACTTAACCCCAATTGCCCTGCCTTCCCCCCTCCAAAAAGCAAAAACTCCCCCAAAAACAAAGAAGTTTTGTTTTAGGGTATTTTTTTCCACTGAGGGAAAGAGGGGGGCAGAAAAAGTTGTTTTGAGGGGCAATTGGAGTTAAGTGTCTTCTTAAGGTCGCACAGCTAGTAAGTGTAAAGTGTCTGAGGCCAAATTTGAACTTAGGTTCTCCTGAATCCAGGGCTGGTGCTCTATTCACTGCACCACCTAGCCGCCCCCAGAAAATTCTTGATTAAAAAAAAAATACATTGCTGAAATGAGACAAAATGGAGAGTGGATTTTTACAGAGGAACATAGTAGACAATGTGAAAGACTGAAATGATAGAGACCATCAGGATGAAAGTAGAATAGGCTTTTCAATAGGGTGTGAAGTACAAGGATACTCATGAGCCTTGGGCTCTGTGGAGAAGTGGGCCAATTGTGTATTTCTGTGGTTGTCTGAAGCTTAGAGTCAGGCAGTGGGATGGTGTGCCGTAGCGGGAAGAGCACTACTCAGAAATCAAGTGACTTTGTAGTGTTGGAGTTGCTTCACTTTGCTCGGTTATCCTAAGGAAATAATCATACTTTTACTACCTACCTACTGAGCAAAGTGCTTAACTCTTCCCTCCCTCTTAGATCATTTAAAATAAACAACAATTACCTTGGGTTACTCTGTTCTTCCCTGCCCTGTGTCTTTTAAAGATTACTTACTTGAGCCAGATAAACCAGCAACTACCCTTTGCCTTGTCTAATCCTGTTGGTCTCTGTGTTATGAGGGGGGAAAAGGGATGGTAGTGGCAGGATACTAAGTTGAAGGCTTTCTACCTTACTATTACTTCTTAAATCTAAGATTTGTATGGACCTAACTGATTTTGGGTTAGCCTAATTACCTGCCTACTGTCTGATGTCTTAATTATTTCTTCTGGGTAAATTTTTGACTTGTGTGTCTTTGGCTTTGATGTATTATTAAAACTTGATTACTTTTTAAAAACAAACTTAAAAGGTTGTGATTATTGCAGGGACGTTTATGCAATGAACCTTTGGATATGTATAGTTACTTGCATAGTCAAGGGATTGGCATTTCTCTCGCCCAGTTCTATATTTCATGGGCTGAAGAATATGAGACCAGAGAAAACTATAAGAAAGCAGATTTGATATTCCAAGAAGGATTTCAGTGCAAGGCTGAGCCACTGGACAAACTGCAGTCACATCATCGGTAAGCTACCTTCTTAGATGGAGATGACCAGTATGAAAGTTGTATAAAGTATTGGTAGGGAATTTGTGTCTTTTGCTTCTGAATACAAGCCAATCTCTGATAGAGAGCCTCTGATAGATGTTTAATGTTCATACTTTGGGTGGACACTCTTTGTGATTTCCACTATGGTTGCAACAACACAATCCAAAAACAAATATTTATTTAACACTTGCTATGTTCAAAGCACTGTGTTGGAGGCCAAAGATCCAAAAACTTAAAATGAAAAATAGCCCTTGCTTTCAAAGAACTTACTTTCAACTGGGAGATAGAACATGTGAATAGAAGCAGGTATACCTGATAATTTGAGGAAGGAGGAGAGAACACTAACAACTAAGGAGATTAGAAAAAGCTTCCCCTAGCTCAGGGCAGGTAGGTGGCACAGTGGATTGAGTGCTGGGCCTGGAGTTAGGGAAGATTCATCTTCCTGAGTTCAAATCCATCCTCAGACACTTTCTAGTTGTGTGACCCTGGGCAAGTAACTTAGCCCTATTTGCTTCAGTTTCCATGTCTATCAAATGAGCCGGAGAAGGAAATGGCAAACCACCTAAATGGGGTCATGAAGAGTCTTAACACAATGGAAAAATGACCAAATAAAAATTCCTCTAGGTGAACCCTGAAGAAACTTAGGGATTCTAAGGCAGAGATGAGAAGGTAGTACATCCAGTCATGAAGGAGCTTATGAAAAGGCAACAAAGGTGGGAGGTGGAGTATCAAGGTTGGCAAGCCCAGAACTTAGGTTCAGATTCTACCTTCACCACTTAACTGCTTTGTGAACTGGAGCACATCAATTCCTGTGGCCCTGTAGGCCTCAGTTTCATTATCTGTAAATGGGAGGCATAGATCAGATCTTGTAAGTTTTAAGCCTCTTGTCTTTATTCTTGAAGCTGGGCCAGAAGTCTAATGGTCACTGATTTAGAGCCAGAGAGGGCCTTAGGCCTTATTCAGTCTAATCCCTCAGTTTGAAGATGAAGAAATTAAGATCCAAAGAGAGCATGTTGCTTGGCCAGGGTCACACAGTTCACACAAACCCCTGTGACAGAGCTGACACCCAGATATAGCTTGGCTGACTCCAAAGCTTGTACCTTTCCCACAGCACTGCACACTAATTCAACCCATTGTCCATTCTTTTCAGGCAGTTCCAGTTTCGTGTGTCTCGGCACACTCTGTTGGCACTTGAAAAAGAGGAAGAAGAAGATGTCCTTGAGGCTTCTGGACCTCAACGAAGCACCTTAGCTGATCTGAAAAGCAAAGGGAAAAAAATAGCAAAAGTCCCCATTAACCGTGTAGGAAGTGCTCTTAAGGGTAAGCTCAGTGCAACGGCATCACTGAGTATTATAAATAATTCTTGACATGCAGAAGGAGAAACAGGTAAGGTCAGGTGGAGTTAGGGAAGATTCATGGCTGCAAAAATAGAAAATTGGGACTTAATGGTCATGTTAGAACTGTACAGCATTTGGGGGCAAAGGGAGGGCACGGTAGCCTGTCATACTTCCTAACAGGTCAGGCATTTTGTGCCATTGCAAACAAGCTCTGGGCTTTAAGCTGATAGAAGTGATTTGTTAGTGTCCCCATGCTTGGCAATAGACCTACAGAGTAGTCATATTCATTTGGCTCCTTGATTTCTAACTTGAAGGACATAAATAGCTCATAAGGAATTCAGGAGAAAATCATGAGAATCAGTGAAAGATCTGGAAAATTAGTACATGAAGACAGGTTAAAAGAACTGAGCTTTTTTTTTAATCCAGAGGTGAAAAAAGAATAAAAACTGATTTAGGATCTTGAACAGATGAAGAATTACTAGACAAGACTGCTTTGTCTTTATTGACAGAAAATTGGCTTAGATTGCAACCCTGGGACTTAGGTTAGCATAAAAGAGGAGCTAGCAGGGTGCCTCGGGGGTGTGTAATCTCTTTGTGGAAGTTGATAAATTTTGGATAGGACTGTTAAAAAAGTGAACTAATTAGTAGATTGATGGAAAACCCTATCCAGCTTTGATTCTATGCTAATAAACTACTCACAGCTATAAGATAGAATATCTTTAATTTCTAGAATAGTTGTTTTATCTGATTTACAAGAGCAAATAATAGTTTTTATTCAAAAGGTTACTATTTTGAAAAGTAACTTTACCAGAATTAGAATAACTATACCTATTATCTATGACTATTTATTTTTTTAAACATAACAGTTTTATAAGTACTCTGATGGAAGAGATCAGCATAGATCAAAAAGCAAGTAAATCATTGTTACCTTGTTAATAGATATACAGATATAGCTAATCAGAATGAAATGTGGTTTGAGGTAAAAATTCATATTCTTTGTTTCATTGTAGTTGTTATTAAGTTTATAATTATTGAAAATATATGTTACTTTTTTTTCCTTAGCTGCAAACCAGGGTCATGGGCTTCCAAATCCAGTTAATCAGCAGATGTTAAGGGGCTCTAAATTTGCTGTTTTTGATGAAAATGCTGATGGAGCCTCCAGAACAGAACTGCCTATGGTTACAGCTGAACCATGGAAAGCACCACCTGTTTGTAGGGCCAAAGAGAATGAACTGCAGGCGGGACCTTGGACCAAAGGCCGAGTAAGGACACACACACTGGCTGCATTTGCCTGTGGGCTAATAGAGGGTTAGGATTGGGGAAAGCAAAGGAAATACCTTAGCATTTACATTTTCTGGCATCTTCTCAATAGGGCAGTAGGCAGAAATATTTAGAATTATCTTGAGTGAAAGAGCTACTGCCAGTATATCTACTCATTTTAAATCTATTCCCACTTTACCCTCCAACAGCTTCGTAGTAATCCAGCTTCTGTGGCCGCTGTGCCAACTACGCTACCAAATTTTATCCCGTATGTGGAAGAGTCTGCGCAGCAACAAATCATGTGAGTTTGATTCTCAGAGGCTCTAAAGTAGGTGTTAGTAAGTAATGGAGACTGCTCGTATTCTAGGGGTGCAGGTCATCAGCCTAGTTTGGGTGTCCTCTTTATACCTGCACATACTCTAGAAATACTAGCCAATATCCTCAGTGGGGAAGAACCATTATTAAAGGAATTGAGCTCTCTTTACACAGCATAGCCAAGGATAATAATTTTATTTTAAGATAAGTGTTCTGCTCTCATTAAAGTAATTAGTGACTATTAAAATTCAGTTGTTATTAACTTCTCAGGTAGATTCTGAATCATATAGGCCTGGTTTTTCACAGTGAGGAAATGAGGGACTCCTTTTTGGATACACTGCTGTCTGTTTTCCTTCCTCTTGGTTTTTCTTTGGGGGCAGGGTGGAAGAGAGAGAGGACTAACAAAACAGGACAGTTTTGAAAGTGATATCTGGAATTTATTATATGCATTTTTAAAAAGCAAGCAGGGGCAGCTAGGTGGCACAGTGGATAGAGCACTGGCCCTGGAGTCAGGATGACCTGAATTCAAATGTGGCCTTAGATACTTGTCACTTACTAGCGGTGTGACATTGGGCAATTCACTTAATCCTGATTGCCTTGCCAAAGGAAAAAAAAAAAACAACAACCAAAATGAAATAGAAATTCATGATTTCATATATTAGCTCCTTTTTGTGTTATGCTGTGTATATGGAAATGTTTTTCATATATTTGTAAGTTCAGAATAAAATTTAAATGAAAAAAAACTTAAAGAGGAGAAGAGTATCCAGAAAGAGATTTTCAATAATGTCATGCTGTAGAGATGAGTGTATTATGAGACTTTTCCTGATTCTTTAAATAATTAGTACCCTTCTACACAATTATTTTGTATATATTTTTAATTATTTGGTTATAGGTGTTATTTTCTCTCCACCTAAGATATAAACCTCTTCTAGGTGTGGACTGTTTAGCTTCTTTCTATCTCCAGTTCTTCACACAGTGCCTGGTACATAGTAGATGCTTATTGATTGATTGTCAGTGTTGCTACTATGCAACAGAAAGTTGCTACAAATGATATTTGTATGTATGGGACCTTTCCATCTTTGACCTTTCGAGTTTATGCTTAGTAGAGTTATCACTTGAATCAAAGGGTATATATGTGTTTGTGATGTTTCTAGTATAATATAAAATTATTTTCCCAAATAATTGAACTAATTCACAGCTTCACCAACAGTGGGTTGATGTGACTTTCTTCTTGTAGATACTCTGCCATTTAACCAATTTCATCTTCTGTCAGGGAAATTTGTCAGGAAATTATGTGGCAAAATAAAGGGGCAGTTGGGAGGCATGGAGAATTGTATTAGAAGCAAATCTTTATTATGTACATGGGAGAGAGCAAAAAAAGATTTCATTTAAAAGGGTGTGTGTATATGTGTGTGTGTGTGTGTGTGTGTGTGTGTACACATATATACATGCAAATTCTCTCCCTAATAATTAGGCAAATACAAATTAAAACAACTCTTGAGGCACCACTCAGGTTAGCTAAGATGACAGAAAAGGAAAATGACAAATATTGGAGGAGATGTAGGAAAATACGTACACTTAATGCATTGTTGGTGAAGCTGTGAGTTAGTCCAAATATTCTGTAAAATAACTTGGAACTATGTCCATAAAGCTATTAAAGAAAATATGTATAGCAACTCTTTTTATGGTGACAAAGAATTAAAAACTGAGGTGATACCCATCAATTAAGGAATGGTTAAATAAGTGTAGCACCAATGCAATATTTACATCACCCACGATCACGGTAAAGACTATGAATATAAGTATCGAATGATGTTTGATCACAAAATATACCAGATTTTCCAGGTAGAGGATGGAACTGAAGCATTTATTTAGATACTAGAAAACTGAATCCCAAAACTAGTAAGCTGATTCCATTATAGTACCAAAGATAGTAAGAAGTCATAATAATGCTGAGCCACAGCATCCTTCAGCCTTCCCACCAACCAATACAAGATAAATATCTACTCATGAGCCTATTTGACTCCTTGCCTGAGCATCCTCTCTCCCCTACTATCTTGCTAGCTCAGACTACCAGCTTCCTGTGGGCTCTGCTTCCCTTCAGCAAATTCCCTCTATCACAGGCTCCATGTGATTACATTCAGCCTATTAGGGGGCAGAGTTTACTTTCACAGCAGGGGACATCTTCAAACTCCCCTTTAGGTTTATTAAGGGGCAGAGAAGATCTTCAAATTCCCATTCCCATTATATTCGACCCCAAGATCTTTTATGTCTTTTACATAGCAAAAGTACATTAAAAATGAGAGTTTAGGGATAACCGGTGTCATTAGAACTTTGCAACAATATAACAGGGACAATAGAAAAACTTTGCACATAAAACAATAACTTAGGGTGGGGGGGTTGGGCACAAGCACCCTATCCTTCCCCCCTTGAACAAATGGGGCTCAAAATCTTGGGGTAAGGGGCGAAGGTCTCTTCTCCAAAGCTATTTCAAGATGAAATTGGACATAGAGCTGTCCCTGCCCCAAAAGGTCCCATTCAAGAGTTCAGTTCTTTAGCTATCATCTGGACCTTGGTTAATGCCAGGTCCAGAAGGTCCCATTCAAAAGGTCAGTTCTTTAGCTGGCATCTGGAGCTCAGTTGATGCCAGGTCCAGAGGTGGCATATCACAGTCATGGACAGGAGGTGATATCCAGCTTAAGCAATCAGGCATCTGCAGGTGGAGGGTACCAAATCTGCAGAAAACAAATCTCATAAACAAGTTTAACAGACAAAAAGCCAAAAAGAGACAAATATGGGGTCAGCCGTGCTTCTGAAGTTCATGGACTCACTATTATAACCTCATTCACAGGAGAGTATATGACACTGTCCTCCTTGCTCTATTCGAATGGCTTGATATACTGCCACAAGTTCAGCACATTGACCACTTCCACCTATCCCAGCACTTTCATTAATCTGAGTCCCCCTGAATGTGTGACAAACTTGGATACGATTGTTCAGCAGCATCTGTAGGGGCAATTCTCAGTTCTCTATTCATTCTGTCTAACATCAAGCCCATGTTCTTGATACCTTTTGTATAGTTCATTAGTTGCAATACCATCAATTTTTCTAAAACCAACCCCTGCTCTCAATAGAGCAATAAACAGTTCTTTTCTTGTCAGTCTATTCTGAATTTTAATCCACTGGCTATTTACTCTTCTCTTGAGTAAATTTATCATTTTCCCATTCTCCTAAGTCACTTAGCTGTGAAATCTTATCCAACACTTCTGGAAGAGGGTGCCCTATTTCACCAACTGATAGAGTCAGAAGTAGGTGCTTATAAGCAGGAAGAGCTGTCTTCACCACGATATTTCTATGAGGAACTGCTAAGGGGATTTCATGATATGTATCTGCATCTCCAGCCATGATAGCAGTTTTCATTACTTCTTTCAACTTTCTCATACAGTCTCTAAGTGAGTACCAGAATCTCTCTCCATTAGGCCACATAGAATAAGTGGGATACATTCTATTGCATCCAGCAGCAGCTAAAGCTAACAGATTGGTCTTATTGTTACCTCCTGCCAAATGAAAGTCTCTAAAAACTTGCTGGATAAAAGGATTCTGGCAAATACTTATAAATTTCAAGCAGTCCACTGTATCTGTCACTACCCCGGCAGTTCCTTTGTCACTGATTCTTACCATCCAAGACACTAAGGATTCTTCCATCCTTTGGGTGAATCTGCTCAAAATATCAGTAATCGCCTGTTGAGTGAAATCCTCAGGTATCTCCTAAAAAACTGCTTGCTGTCCTTGACTCAGGCCTTCTCAGTATGGGGCAAGCTTCTGCTCCTGGAAAAGCTTTACTATGAAACAATGTATCGCTTAACATTGTATCATTCTGTATAACTCATGGACTTTCTTGGGAGTCGTTGTTATAGCAACTAGGTTCAGATTCTACCAAAGCTGTATGAACTTTGCCCCTGTTATTTTTTTTTTCTTTTTCTGAGCCAAATTTACAACAGCCCTCTCTGCTTCCAGCTGAGACTCTCCAGTTCTCTCTTCTACCTGAGACTCAGCTTGCTCTTCTAAAGGAGAGCTTGAATTCTGGTACTTGGCCAACTCTTGTAATAGCTTGTCTCTTGTTTTTACATACAGTAAGGTAGCCTGTTAGTAAAATCCAGCCTCTTCTACTCATTACCTCCAGCTCTCTCCCAGGTTTTACTGGTATTTTTTGTAAACGTGTTTCTAAATCTCTGGGTTCTCCCTGCTGAAGCCTCTGTTCCCAGTTTTCAAAGAGCCCTGTACTTTTAGACTACTCCCTTGCTAGGGAGGCATAAGGCAAATCCTCTCATTCTGGGATAGCCATTTCTTTTTCTAAATCCCTTCTGCCTCCAACTACAGATGTGATATTTTGCAATCCCATCCTCATTGCCAAATGTAGCACCAATGCAATATTTACAGCTCCCATGATCACGATAAAGACAATGACTATAAGTATTGCATGACATTTAATCACAAAATATACCAGATTCTCTATATAGAGGATAGAACTGAAGCATTTATTTAGATGAGTCCCAAAACCAGTAAGCCGCTTACATCATAGTACCAAAGATATTAAGAAGTCATAATAATGTTGAGAGCCACAGCATCCTTTAGCTTTCCCACCAACCAATACAAGATCAATATCTACTCATGAGCCTATCTGACTCCTTGCCTGAGCATCCTCTCTCCCCCACCATCTCACTAGCTCTGACCAGCTTCCTGTGAGCTCTGCTTTTCTTCAGCACACTCCTCCTACCACAGGTTCTGTGTGACTACATTCAGCCTATTAGGGAGTAGAGTTTATCTTCCCAGCAGGGAAGCTTCCTGTGGGCTCTGCTGCCCTTCAGCAAATTCCCTCCATCACAGACTCCTTGTGATTATATTCAGCCTATTAGGGGGCAGAGTTTACTTTCAAAGCAGAGGAGGTCTTTAAACTCTCCCCTGGGTTTATTAAGGGGCAGGGAAGATCTTCAAATTTCCATTCTCATTACAATAAGTTGTGGTGCATAAATGTTACAGATTACTATCACGCTATAAGAAATGATAAAAGAGATGATATTAGAAAGACTTGGGAAGACTTTGTAAAATTATGCAAAGAGCAGAACCAGGAGAATGATCTATACTGTAACAGCAACATTGTAAAGAAAATCAGCTGTGAAAGGCTTTGTAACTGATCAATACAGTGACTCACTACAGTTCCAAAGGATTCATTGTGCAAAATGCTGACCACCTTTAGATAGAACTGATCAATAGAGTATACATTGAAGCATCTCTCTCTCTCTCTCTCTCTCTCTCTCTCTCTCTCTCTCTCTCTCTTACTCTCATTGCTAGTGTGGAAATTTGTTTTGTATAACTTCATATTTGTAATGAGTTTGTATTTATTTTTCACTGGGAAGGAGAAAATTGGAAATTGAAAAAAATGAATTAAAAAAGATATAGGCTATTTTTAGAAATACAGTTATAGAAATTTGCAATAGAAAACAGCTAAACATCATCTTTGCAATTCTGATTGGTGTGAGGTGAAACCTTGGAGTTTTAATTTGCTTTTTTATTAGTGATTTGGAACATTCTTTCATATGGTTATTATAAATTTGCAGTTTCTCGTTTGGGAAACTTCCTGTTACTGCTTTTATCTCTTAATTTATTTTGAAATGATTCTTTTTCTTATATGTTTGTAACAATTCTCTATATATTCTGGATATCTAATCGCTATTATAGATATTTGCTACAAAGAGTTTTTCCCCCAAATTTCCCAGAAAGACTTTTTTTCCATTTTAGATGCATTGGTTTGGGAATGAAAAAAACTTTGTGATTTTATGTATTTGAAATTGCCTATTTTATCTCTTAGGGTCATCGCTATCCCTTGTTAATAACATTCTTCCCCTAGTCATGTTTTTCCAAGCTATGTTTTCCCATTCTCTAATTTTTTAAGGCTTAATATTTAGGTCACTTCCATTTGGAGACTATTGTAAAATATAGTGTATGTTATATGTTGGTCTAAACCTGATTTCTGCCAAATTGCTTCCCAGTTTTTCCAGTAGTTCTTATCAGATAGGGAGGCCTTACTGACGTAGTTCGTATTTAGGAATTTGTTGAGCCCTAGGCATCTAAATATCATTTTACAGATTGGAAACTGAGAACCAGAGATGTTAATTAACTTACTTTAGGTCACATAAGTAGTGACAGATCTGGGGTTATTAATGATTTGTATTTCTTGTTTTGTAAATTTTGTGTTTATATCCTTTGATTATTGCTCCACTACCGAATGTGCATTTTTAGTCTTAGATAAATATGAATTGTTTACCCATATTCATTGTTATTTTTTTTTAAATCTATTTCTTTTTGTAAAGACTATAATGGATTTCCTTCATAGATTTGACTGCAGAATTATTAGATGCATGTACTTGTAGGACTGATATATTATCATTTTGTAGGACCTTTCAACTTAATATAATGTCCTTTTTCTCTTTATATTTTGGGGTTGGAATTTATTTGTCCAGAGTCATTATCACTCAAGATCCTTCAGCAATTCTCTATGAACTTGTCTAATATAAACAACTTGGTTTTCAGACTTCTCCAGCAAATTACTTCTCAGGAGTCTCACATTGTTGTTAGTCTCAGATGTGTGTATCCTCTGGTTTTATGATTTTTTAAAAAAATTCAGTTGTTTTTAAAGTTACCTTTTGAATCTTTATGTGTCCTGTTTTTGTAAATCAATTATCTAATTTTTTGTGTAAAGTAGGGTTTTTATACATTGGGTTAGGTTAAAGTAAAGAAACATCTGGGACTCTACATTGTATATCATTACCTACCTTAGAAAACTCCTTGAGGATAAAAGGAAATGGATATATTCTCTATCTTCCCTCCCCAGTGAAGAACCTAATGCAGTTCTCAGTGATGGTTGTTACTAGACTTTAAAAATGTTTTTATTTCTTCACTGCAATCTTGATTATATGGTTAGGTATTTTTATTTTCTTGGCCACAATTATTGGCATACTAAATATATTATTTGTGGTAACATATACAGTAATAATAACATGGTGTTCTATAATTAACCTGTGAACTGTTTCACGATCTTTTTCAAACTGTGGTCAATCGTAAGTGTTTGACTCTTTTTAGGACTCCTTGTAAAATTGAACCCAGCATAAATCATATCCTCAGTACTAGAAAACCTGGAAAGGAAGAAGAAGATCCCCTGCAACGTGTACAAAGTCATCAACAAGAGTCTCAGGAGAAGAAAGAGAAGATGATGTGTTGTAAGGAGAAGATTTATGCTGGAGTTGGGGAGTTCTCCTTTGAGGAAATCCGGGCTGAAGTTTTCTGGAAGAAATTGAAGGAGAAAAGGGAAGGTATGTATCAGTCTCATCATTTCATGTTTGCTATGTATTACTAGAAATCTGAACAGTTCTCTCCAATTACAACTTCTAATAAAATATCTTACTCTCTATTGCCTGAAGTTTTTCTACTTGTTATAACTACCTAAAATCCAATCATTTAAGAGATTAACTTGAGTTAACTAGCATCCCCTTTTAAAAATGCAAATATGTCTAGGAGATTATGCTAGTATGAGTTTAATCAGTTTGTTTTAACATATAGCAGAGAACTGATTCATTGAGGGAATCAGGGTACTGGCTTGAGGAAGTAGGTAGGTGAGTTTTAACATATAGAATATTTGAAGGAAGTAGAACCAGTCTATCTCTTTCCTCTATCCTTGCCCCACTCTCACAGTGGAGTCTTCAGTACAATATGAAGGTAAGGAGAATTCTTGGAGGTTAGGGAGAGATACAGAAATCGAGGTGGGTAGGTGTCAAAAAAGTTAACCCATTTCAAAATTTTCTTAACAGTGGTCCTATATCAGGAAAGCAAGAGGAAATCCTGTTTCCTTCTTCTGCCACAGGCACCCTCTTCCTAGAACTTAGAATAATAATTCTTTGATTAAGCCACATTATGGATCAAGAAAGCTTTTGTACGATGATGTAGGAACCTTAACCACCATAGGCAATATTATTGCTTTGGAAAAATGCATTTCAAGTTCCTACCAGATTATGTCTTCAAAGTCCATTGTACTTTGATTTTTAGGTTTGACTTTTCTCCAGGGTCAAAGTTAGTCATTATATTTACACAGCAATTGGTTTCTTTTCTCTCTTTTTTGGTCCATTTATAGCATTGTAGTCTTTTATATGTTGACTTTCCTGGTTCTACTTATCTCACCCTACATCAGTTCATGTCTTCCCATCCTTCTCTGAATTCGTTATTTTTCATGGCACCATGTGGTAGTGTCCTGTTACACCCAAGTGCCACAATTTGTTTACTCATTCCCCAGTTGATGGACTACCTATTTGTTTGTTTGTTTTTTACTCTTGCTTCTTAATTTTTTTTTATTATGAACTTGATAATCATCAATACACAAAGAAATAAGAGGATTGGATAAACTTGTATTTGTTTCTTTTTTAATATATATTAGTATAAAAATATTAATGTCAGCTCTTTTCTTGGTATTCAGAAATTGGAAACTAATAGGGTATCCTCCTATTGGGAATGGCTAAATGAACTGTGTTACATAAATGTGATGTAATGTTTTGGTGCCATAAGAAATGATGAAATGGACAATTTCATAGGAAAATGGGAAGCCATCTGTGAAGTAATATGACGAGAAATGGGACAAAATTTATGTATAATAACAAAATTGTAGAAAAAAAGACTTTGAAAAACTCTAGAACTTTAATGTAATGATACCACAAGTCCAAAGGAAGATGGAACATGCCATTCACCTCCTGACAGGTGATGAACTTAAAATGAAGAAAGATTTTCAGACATAACTGAAGTGGCAGTTTGTTTTATTAGTCTATGCAACTATAATGTTGAGGGATTTGTTTTTCAGATTTGTTGTTTTTGTTTGTTCAGTAGGACGTGGGGAGAGAAAACTAGTAAAAGGGAGTGGGGTGGGGAAAAATTATTTTGTTTTAATGCTTGTTAATTGAAAAAAATAATTTCAAAGGATATATATTACACTTAACAGAAATGGTGAAAAAAATGGCCTATTTATGTACTTTCTGACTTTGTTGAGTGTGTGTGATGATTCTTTGGGAGGGTGAGAGGAAGGGAGGCAGGAAGAAATGTGTGAAGTTCAGAACATCCAAAAGGGACTTGGTGATGCTGGATTAGCTATATGAAGAATATATGAAATAAGGTGAGGCTTTGAGGCTAGGGCCACAGGAAGGAGCAAGCCCCAAATCTTTACATAATAACACAGAAGGCAGCATTTCTTATTACATGTTGTTCCTTCTCATGTACTTTTAGCCTTCTAGGCAAGCTTGATGTCACACATGACACTCCCTCTCCCTCCTCCATTCAGAATGTACTTCCCCTTCATTTCCTACCTCTTAGATTCTCTACTCTTCTTCAAGATTCAAGTACCACCTTCTATAGGAAGCCTTTCCTAGTATCTCCAGCTTCTAGTGCCTTTTTCCTCAAATTACCTTGCATTTATTTTGTGTGTGTGTGTGTGTGTGTGTGTGTGTGTGTGTGTGTGTGTGTGTGTGTGGTATGTATGCATCATTTTCCCCCAAAAGAAGATAATCTCCTTTAGGGTAAGGATTGTTTCATTCTTGTCTCTGTACCCCCACCCAACCCCTCCACAGTGCCTGGAACATAGGAAGTCCTTAATGAATGCATGTTGATTGGTTGATATAGTATAGGAGTCAAACTAGAATGGTGAGTTTAATAGACAGTTAAAGAATGAAAGAAAATGGGGATTGTTAAGGGGTATTATGTCTTCCTTGTCTCCAGCTGAGCTGCTGACTGGGGCACAGAAAAGAGCAGAAATGCGGAAGCAGATTGAGGAGATGGAGAAGATGCTAAAGGAAATCCAGACAACCCAGCAAGAAAGGCTGTGTGATCAGGTAGATCTCTTAGCTACTGGTTCAGAAGCTGAGTTTGAAGGCGTGGTGGCACTTTGCCTTTTGGTATTGTTATTTTTTATGTAATTAAGAATATATTATTGCAGAGGAAAAGCTAGGGGTCGTTGAGTAAATAGGATAAATTGAGATTCCAGGTGAACCCAAAGCTAGTATTTTCATGTTTGATTTTGGAATAGTCTCTCATTATACTTTATTCACATTCTCGTAAAATGAAGTTTTCTGAAAAAGTTCAGTGTATCATTAGGATAAATCTAGATTTGTAAGCATTTGTAGTTGTTTATGCTTGAAGTGCAAATTGTTAAAAGAACTCTTCTTTTTTTCTTTCATGAGTCCCAATAAAGTGGAAGTTCTTAACTTAGGGATCCATGGAGAAATTTCAGTCTGTGAACTTGAATGGGGAAAATCACTATTACATAAAAACATCCTAATTTTTATTACTGTCTAATTAAAATATATCATTTTCTTCAGTTAGGAACATAGGCAACAAACCTTGTATTAGAACTTGTGACTCTCACCAATAGAAATCATAGATATTTTTGTCTCACACTACAGTTGATTTCAGCAAGCATTTATTAAACATATTTACTGAAAGTGAGAAACAGTTCCTTCCCTCAAGGAGCTCAATTTCTGGAAGACAAAATACAAATAGCTATGTACATACAAGACATATACATGGCAAATTAGTGGTAATCTCAGAGGGTAGAGGACCAGGAAAGGCTATCTGAAGAAGACAGGATTTGAGCCAAAACTTGAAGGAAGTCAGGGAAGTCATGGGGCTGAGATAATGAGGAACCGATGGTTAAAAAAAAAAGAAACTTAATGGGTAAATGGAATATTGTGTTTGAGGCACAGCAAGGAGACACCAGGGCTTCTGGATTGTAGAGTGAGTACTCAGAGTACATTAGAGAAGATTGGAAAGGTAGGAGACCAACTTGTGAAGGGTGACCATAGCTGGAAGTAGTGTTTCTGCTTGTCACTACTTTGAAATTGCTATAGTTATACCTGCTGCCATCCCTGTTGCTACATGGCATGTGATCACAGCCTTCCTGTCAATTTCTGTTTTAATACAATTGGTTTCTTTTGTTAGCCTATGAATTTTACTTTGTGCATTTTATAACATTTTTCTGAGGAGTCTGTAGGTTTCCCCCATCTAACAAAAGGGGTCCATGACAGGAAAAAAGGTGAAGAGCCCCTGTCATATAGCATGTACGTGGCCATGAGAAGGTGCATGTGCCATCCACAAAGGAAAAGAGGTGGCAAGATGATGGTAACATGAAAGTGGGTTACATTTCATCAAGGTAACAGCAGAGAATTCAGAATTTCCATTTCTTGTCAAGACTGCTTTTTAATAAAACACGAATTTCTGAAAGTACATAGCGTATTTTCCTAGAGTGTGGTGACTCATTGATTTTGTTTGTTTAATGTTGACAGCCTGGAGAAAGTATGCCAACAAGAGAGAGAGCTGATGGAGGATGTGCTTCTAGGCTTCAGGACATCCCAGGAGAGGAGGCTCTTTTCAGGTCTGTGTTCACTGAGCTCTTATTTCAGGTAGGACCAATGCTTCATTAATGGAAGGGAGACACAGAAGAACTTTTTGAAATATAAGTGGCTTCTGTTCATGACTTTAGATCTACATTTTTTTTCCTAGTACATGTTAGTGTGTTTTATGTATATCCAGTATCTTGAATGTAGGGTACATCTGAGGAGAGGGTAGGGTACAGTCCTACCTTCTTGAAGGGCTTGGAGGGGTCACAGATTTAGAATGATTTCATTGCCTTGGAAAGATGGACTAAGGAGGAATTCATAAAACTGGGTTTGAGCTTAATAAAAGCACAGTTGTCTTTTAAAGTATAAGTATGGTTTTTTAAAATGTAAACTTCTTAACAGGGAACCTCCACTTGTAGAAGACACTTGGAAGGAACTATCTTCTAAAGGTAAACGCTTTCAGAAATTAGTAAAAGGAAATTTTGTGGGTAAGGAGGAAATGCAGCATAGTAATGAATAATTAAAGTTTGCTAATTATGATAAAAGGAATGGACAAGGAGGAATTGGAATGGAGTGGAAAATTGGCTTGATTTCACTTCAGGCTTCTAAAGTTTTGTTGTTTAAAGTGAGTGTGTAATGGTCTGATCTTTACGTGGGTTTTATGTGAGGTCAGTAGTGTGAATTACTTTTCTTCCTGCATTTGTTGCCCTCATCACAAAATGAAACCTTTCTGGTCTTGAGGGAAAAAGTAGTTGAGAATATGGTGAGGAAGTTTTATATATATATATATATATATATATATATATATATATATATATATATGTGTGTGTGTGTGTGTGTGTGTGTGTGTGTGTGTGTGTGTGTGTGTGTGTGTGTATAAAGAATATATATGTATATATATGTTATATTATATAATAATATATATTCTAGTGTTATATATTCTTTATATGTAATGAATATATACGTGTGTGTGTGTGTAAAGAATAATAGTTAGGTAGGAGGGAAGAAACCAGTTAGTATTTTCCAAGGACACTGCTTCTCTAGTCATCAGGGTTCTCTCTCATACTTGCCCTATGTGCTCTAACTAAGGCTTTACTGCAGGAATTCCTATACTTCTAACCTGACTGTCAACATTTGTACCTGATTGAGGGGGAGGGGAGGGAAGAGGAGTGTCATCATAGCAGCTTTTGATTATAGTACTAGATATAGCAGAGCAGAGTGATGTACTACCTTTTTAAAGGATATGGAGCCCCAGTTTTGGCATATTATAGAAATATCCAGACAAACTTTCATTAATGTGTAACTTAAATATCTTTTGTATAAAATAAAGTAAACCTGAGCTAATGGCAAAAAAGCATCTGCTAAGACAACTGCTAGATAATTGAGCTAGAGCCTTCAGTAGCGTTCAGCAGTCCAAATTAGGGTGGGATGTGGAGTACTTTACTAGAAAACAGGAGAAACAAGGATGTAATTTGACTTGGTTCTTTTGCTTATTATTGTGTTAAAGGAGTACTAAAGAAATTCTTTATGAACCAAATTCTTGTGGGAAACTGACTTAAGAGAAGAATTATATTTATGATAAAAATTAGTTTGTGACTCAATCTGTCTTATTCTATAGGTCCTGTCATACCATTCTCCATTTTTGATGAATCTGTTCCTTCAGAAAACCAGAACATCAGGTTTGATTTGCTTCAAAAATAGTCATACTTATGTGAGGCTCAGTTAGGGGGTAACTGCCAACTCTGAAAGAAATATACTGAACAGAGGGTGTGTTTCTCTTAAGTCTTCCTGCAGAACCTCTCCAGGCGTCAGGCCAACGAAGAGCTCTTGCTGTTCTAAAATCTTCAGAAGACATGACTCCAAAGGAAGATCTTCCTCTAGAAGTTTGTGTAAGTAGCAATATCCTTAAGTAAACTTGACCAAAAATCTCTAGCATTAAGTCTGACTAAATTTGAAGATATATGAGGTAGAATTCACGTCACATTATGACCCCCAGGTCAATGGGGCATGAACTATAAATATATTGTAGAGAATGGGTGACATAATAGATACCTTAAAATATTTGAACTTCTGTCATCTGGAAAAAATTATTAGATTATTCTTTGGTCCTCCTGAGGACAGAAGTGGAGCAATAATCAGCTAGGATAGGGATCAAATGGAGAGGAATCACAAATCAACAGGATTTGAGATCTGGAAGGCAATTCAGCATCTACCTAGTACAACACAGAAAGAATCTTCCCTCTTCATGAAGACTATTGCGCTATGGCTGCTCTCATTAGGAAACTTTTCATGACATCAAACTTAAATTCCCTTCTTGCCATTTCCATCGATTTCGCCTGATTTGGTTCTCTGGGGCCAAACAGAATTAAGTCTCATCCCTTCTTCACATGACAGCCTTTCAAATACTTGAACATAGCCATCCCATCTCCCCTGAATTTTTTCTCCAAGCTAACTGTCCCCATTTCCTTATATTCCTTGCCAACTTTGTTAACCCTCTTCTCAACAGATTCTCTAGCTTATCAATGGCCTTTTAAACTATGTCACCCAGAACTGAACACAATACTCCAAGTGAGGTCTGTCAAGGACAGAGTACAATAGGCCTATTTACCTTCCTATTCCTAGAAACTATGCTTCTAATAATGTGGCTCAAAACTGCATTTTCTTTGCTGCCACATGACACTGCTTTTTCATATTGAGATTGTAGTTCACTAAAATCTGAGATTTTTATCAGGACAATTGCTATTTAACCATATGCATTTCTATTCTGTATTTATGAAGTGGATTTTTTTGTTATCCAAACTTTTTTTTTTACCTTTATCCCTTTTGAATTTCATCTTACTAGATTCAGTTCAGTCTAGGGCTCTAGTCTGTCAAGATCTCTCCATTGTAGTTGGGATTTTCAACCTTGGTTTTTTGTTTTGATGATTTTAAGCTATTTCTGGCTGATTACCTCAACCCTAAATACCTAGTTAAAAAGTTATAGCCAATTATCTCCTCTTAATAGCTTAATAACCCCATTTAGTTTCCTTTCCTTAGACTACAACTCCATAGCCACACTCCTTTTCCCCTTCTGCCTTTCACCAACTTCCTATGTTTCCTCAGTTTGCCCCACTGCAATAATCCATCCTATCAATTTCCTTTTTTCTCCAGTTGTTCCACATACCTTTTCTTACTTAATTTGCCTCCTTTTGCTAAATACCTTTTCCTTCTTCATCTTCCTCTTCAGGTCTTACTCCCTAGTCCTCTTAAATTCTGCTTTATCTTTTAATAACCTCTTTTTTTTTTTTTTTTTTTTTTGCTTTTTGGAGGGCAATTGGGGTTAAGTAACTTGCCCAAGGTCACACGGCTAGGTTTTTGTTTGTGTGTGCGTTAAGTGTCTGAGGCTGGATCCGAACTCAGGTCCTTCTGATTCCAGGGCCAACGCTCTACTCACTGCGCCACCTAGCCACCCCTTAATAACCTCTTTTAACCCCAAAATAGAATCTGGACCAGTATCTAGGCCTGGAGATTATTCTCCCCAAATTCTCTGATTTATCCTCTTGCCCTACCTGGTTAAACCAATCCTTTTTTAAGTCATCCTCCTGATTTCTTTCTCTTTATTCAGTTCAAGGAGCTTCTCCTGCTCCGTTTACCATTACAGCCCAAAATTGATTTTGAGTTATGAGGAGGGACTATAAAGAACTTTCTAATCAAGAGCCTTCTAACAGTAAGGCTGCATTGTATCAATTAGTCTGTTCTTAGGTGTATATATTCAAGCAAAAGGCTAAGTGACTATCTGTGGGGGGTCCTCTAGAAAGGCTTCTTGCAATTGAATAGGAATTAAAGGTAGATGATTTCTGAAGTGTCTTCAAACTTAACACTTTATTTTCCTTCCCATTCTGATGAACTTGGCTCTTATCAAAGTCTGTTTCTGTCTGACAAGCCCCTAAAAGTATCTTCAATGAAGGCTTACACACATGTATAGTAAGAGCTGCCTCAAATTGATAAAGAAGAAAGTAATTGGATTAAAAATGAATCTAGCTAGAAAAAAGATTAGCTCTTTTCTTCTAGATGGCTTTACTAGAGAGAGATATATGGTACATACAAAAAGACTTTTACCCCAAGTCGATTGGGGCAGGTAAAGTGTTGAGAGGATTCTTTTTCGTCTGTTTTTTCTATCTTTTTTCATAACTTCTGCCTGTTTTGATTTTGATTTTAATATCTATTCACATTTTTCCCACAGACCACATTTAAGTTTACAATATAGTTGCATAAAATGTACACACATGTACAAAGACTGTAGATCTTTTCTTTGGTACTTTTAAAATTCTATCTTTAGTAATGCTTAATGTCACTACTATAAAACTTTTCTGCCTCCCCTCCCACACTCCCTTTCCATTTGATTTTATTGAACCAAACTTACAATGCCAAAAGTGCATTGCAGAGGAAGAGGAAGATTTACAGAACAATGGAGAATGATTAGGTTTACCAGAAACCTTTTCTAGGTTAGTTAATTATAATACTTCAAGATTCTGTGATTTCATTGCTAGAGGTAGAAAGGTACCTCCTCCATTGATAGGGATCATCACCTATCCATGCATTGGTAAATGGTTTTTGTGAATTGTTATGACTAAAATATTTGGTCATTTGGTGATATCTGACTGAATTTAGCTGAGCCTAAGATATGTTTGCATTTCAGTGCTAGATTTATATTTGAAGTCTTTTTAGCTAGGTCGAGCCTGTCAAAGCTTGTGTTCTACTAGATCAGCCTTTAAAAACCCCAGGGATACTTTTGTATAATGGTGAGATACCAGATGGGCATTTCAGGTACAAAATAATAACTCACATTTATGTAATGCTTCAAGGTTTATGATGGCCAACAAGCCATAGTATGGAGGGTGCTAATAATTGGTAGTCTTCTTTCTTAGATTATGCATATAAGATAAGCACAATTTAATGACCCAAGTTCTTCAAGGAGTTTATTATTACTGTCCAAGGCCTTGAAAAAAATTCATGGACTGATTATTATATTTCTCATAAAAATCTTCTCTCTTAAATATTTCAGGATGAGTTCATTGGAATTGAGCCCCTGAGTGAAGATGCCATTATCACAGGTTTTAGAAATATGCCTATATGTCCCAACCCAGAAGACACTTGCGACTTTGTTAGGGCAGCCCGTTTTGTATCAACTCCTTTTCATGGAATAGTAACACAGAAGCACCTGTCTGCCAATCCTGAAAGAATTCTACAGGAAGATCTACAGTTGAAGAGAACGTCTATAAACCAGCAAACTGTTTGTGAAGTTACTTACAACCAAGCTCTTGGCATTAAGAAATTGAGGTAATTGTGGATTATAATATATGTGAATTTGCTTATTTATGCCTTTCCTTCCTCTCTGTGTGTACTTGTACAATTTCCCAAGTATATGGCTTATCTTAAGAGTGCCAGATGTACCATGTATACATTCTAACTCTTTTGTGGTTCTAAATTGGATTCAGAATTTGGCTTTTAATTTGTTTTTTATATGACTGTCTAGGATGTTATAACTTCTTTATAATGCTAAACCCAAAGTGTTAGATGGACCAATGTGGAATAACTATTGAAACGTAGAGATTCACTTCCATTTTCCCAAACAATGTTAAACAGTCACTATTTTACTATGTTTTCAACCTTTAAATGAAGTAGCATTACCCAAATATTATTAACAAAATAATTTCCCTTAAAGTTATACTTATTTTGTTAGATCTCAAATGCCTATGGAAAGGTCACTGGACAGAGAACTTAAGTGGTTAGACGATCATTGAATATATGATGTGTATAAGTTTTTCCTAGCTGTAACACATGTATATCACCTGTTCTGATTAATGATTTTTACTGCTGACCTTAGACAAATCACTTAAGTTCCCTGGAGCTCTGTTTTCTCCTCTTTAAAATGAAGGGGGTGTGCTAGATGGTCTCTGAAGTCCCAGCTCTGTATCTTTCATCCTTTTATCTCATACTTTGCATCTGTGATCTCCTCATTGCTGATGCTCCATCAAACTGCGCAAATCGACGCTTCCTTATCCTATCTAATTCTTGTCTATGCTCCCTTCTGTCTTCTTCACAGGGCCTATATTAGACCCCATACCAGGGGCCTTTTTCTTTTTTTTTTTAAAGCAATTGGGGTTAAGTAACTTGCTCAAGGTTACACGGCCAGTCATTATTTATCTGTGGGTGCTCATTTTCTGAGGCCGGTTTTGATCTCGGGTCATCCCAACTCCGAGGCCAACGCTCTTACTCACTGCACCACCTAGCCGCCCCAAGGGGCCTTTTTCTTGATCTCATCATTTCATGGCTACCATTGGAACACTCAAGCTCCATGCTCCATCGCCCTCACTATATGACTCAACTAATATCTCTCCCCTGGGCTCCCCTTTATGCTATTTCTCTTGAGAAGAGTTCCAGATAGGTTACATGTTCACACCTATCATGTTGACCTTTGAGTGAACTGCAGCTTTAATTCTTTGGAAACTAGTATTCTGTAACTTGTAGGTATACAGCCCCAGTGTGAGAATAATGTTAACAAGGTGGGCCTTTGTTTCAGGGAGAAACCTGGGATCATTAGAAACACTGTGCAATTTCTTAATTGTAATCCAGCCCCCCTGTGATCTCATTCAATTCCAGGTCTAATTCTTTATCCTTTCACACTGCCTGGCCAAGATATAGGAATAGAGATATAAGTCTTCCCAACTCCGAGGCCAGCTCCCTATCCACTATACCGGACTGCCCCTCCTCCGTAAAATTTTATGAACAAGTTTATATTCTAAGCTGATGTTGCTCTTTAGCTTTCAGTATCTTTTAGTTTGATGACCCTGTCAAATGTTTATTGGCTAAGATCGTTTCTGGATTCTTTTATTCTCCTTTTGATACTTTATATCTCTATGCTTAGGAAATGGTGGCAGTCATGTTGGGTCTGCTCTTTCTATTAATTCCTCGTTTTGAGGGCATTAAAAGCTGTTTAAAGTAAGTCAGGTTGGCATTACCTCAATGACATGCCATATCTTATTTTTATTTTTCTGATTTAATAATGATTTTCATCTGTGCTCTAAGAAGTATGTAGAAATGGGCCCTACATTGGCATATGGTTGTTTTCTCTCAGAATATACTTAACTTCATTTTTTTGTGATGTTGTTCAGTATTCACTATGTTTAGCATTTCCCAATTCTCTTCATTCTATGCAGGTATGATCTAAGATTTTTGTAGTCGTCCATAATTTGGTGCCTCTCATTTCTCAGGGATGATGTTAGTAAACCAAATTATGTATTTTGGAACTTTGAATCTTTAAAGGAAAAGTTATGTAATCAATATTTTATTCTTTCATCTATTCAGTAAACATCAAGATTAGTCATTAAGTGGGAAAAACAAGAGAAAGGGTCCCTGGAAGACAGCTTCTCTTGTCAACTGTCTTCATTTAGCATTATCTTTCTTTTCTTCTGGCATTTCCTTCCTCTGGAGGCACACATACTTTATGTCTCACTTAGCTCTTCCACTGTTCTAAAGGTCACTAGCCCTACTTTTGCCCTTATACTTGGAAAATTCAGTGTACATTTTAATGACCCATTGGGCCTCTTGGATCCCCAGTTCACCAATTTTAATTCCTCTGACTTAACATTTTTCACTCTGTCTCAGATATGCAGAGGAGGTCATTTCTTAGAGCTCACCATCACCCATAACAGTCACCTCCATGATTGTGGCCTCTGTTATCCTGAAGTCTGAATTCCCTTCTCTCCTGTCCTTTGATTTTCTGTTCTCCCTAAACCTGTTCTTCATCCTTACCAGGGCCTCTGATCTCTCCATCTTTCTCTATTCTCTCATATCTTTGGCTGCACTTAGCTCATCCCCCAGTTTTAGGTGGGGGAAGGCATATATTAGTAATATCTGAGAAAATAATTGTTTTATTAAACAAAGGATGCTGAAGAACAGTGGTATAGTTTGAGCAACATTGAAGACTAAGCCAGGCCCATCTTCCACCTTCAGCTTATCCACTGAGGTAGTGGAGTAAGTAGTGTTACATGGGATATAAAGAGAATTCAATTTTAAAAACCTGTATTTGTATGTGTCTAATGTGTGCACTCTGTCTTTGGTACTCTATACATTTTATACATTTGGTACTATACATTTTAGTAACTCGAGTAATTGTCAGGAGTTAAGTACTAATGAGTAATCATCAAGTATCTAGGGGAGATTGAATGGTGCATTACTAATACTTAATACTTTAGTATCTGGGTAAGACCAAATTTGGTTAATTTAATTTAATGAAGCATTTCTGTGTTAGCCAGATAGTACCTTGTTTGTACCTATTCTTTTTTTTTTTTAAGCAATTGGGGTTAAGTAAATTGCTCAGGGTTACACTGGTAGTTATTTATGTGTGGGTGCTAAGTACTGAGGCTGGAACCAATCCCGAGTCCTCCGGACTCCAGGCAGCACTCTTACTCACTGAGCTACATAGCTGCCCCTTGTTTGTCCCTATTCTTTAGAGAGTCAGACATTAGGAAACTAGGTCTGAATAGACCTGAGGCAGGAAGAACTAGAGAAGTGGTGGCCATGGGAGCTTAGGGGAAAGTTAAATTTCAGTTCAACAATTAGACAGGTTATATAAATAGTGAAGGGTGACTTTGCTCAATATGTTGGGATGAGTGGGACTAGAACAGCTCTCCCACGAGTACTCCAACAAGGAGTTTAAAAAGGACTGAGGAAATTATAAAGAAATCTAAGGAAAAAGTGAGCACATTTTGCCAGCCCACAATCTACACAGAGACACAATCAGCAGCTAAACACTAGGGAAGGTGTTCAGAGAAAAAAAGGAAGCCAGCTGAGAGCGGGGAGCATGATAGTCTTCTAGTTTGGGAAGTAGGGACAAGTTAAAGAATTCTGAAGCTGTGGTCAGAGGCAGTACAGTACATTGTGAGATTTTGAAAAATCCTCACCACCACCACCGGCTGAAGATAATATAGGTCAGTAGCAAAGAAGACCACTCCAATCCTGCCAGAGCACCCAGCACAGTGCTTGCTATTCAGTTGGGGTTTGATAAATGTTTATTGATTTACTGAGTAATCTACATTGGTAGGAGTGTTTCCTCATCACATTTTCCCTGTACCAATAACAGGTCTGGGGGGAAAGTCAGTACTATGACACTGGAATAGGAGTTCCCCTAAGGTACTATAAAGAAAATGTTACAGAGGGCAGAGTCAAGATGAAGGAGTACAAACAGGAATTCATGGGGCTCTGGCTTCCACCCCCTCCAATTCATGTAAAAAATGACTCTGAAGAAACTTTGGAGCTATAGAACTCACAAAATAACAGAGAGAAGCTAACCTCCTGCTGAAGACAACCCAGTAGGCCAGCAGAAAGGGGCCAGTGCAGCACTCTGGGAGCCAAGCCCAGCCCCGCAGGAGCCAGAGGTTTTAGCCACAGGGCAGCCTGACCAGCTGCCGACTGGAGGGACTTCAGATTACCAGAAGCTGTGGTGGTTTCCAGAATTATCAACACATAGATGCTAAGGACAAAGTGAGAGGTCAGTGCAGTGTGGCTTTTGGGACCCCTTAGTTTAGGAAGCTTTTTGGCTTTTTGGGCCTCTTTTGTCATTTGAGTTAGTCTATTTTTTAAGGTGTTATTTTCTTCAGTCAGGTTGATTTTTATTTTATTTCTTTTTTTTTTATTTTTATTTGATTTTCATTTGATTTTTCTTTCATAATTTTCTTGCATCATTCTCATTTCTCTTCCCAGTTTTTCCTCCACTTCTCTTATTTGCTTTTCAAAAATCCTTCTTAAGGTCTTCTGTGGCCTATAACCAGCTCATATTTTTCTTGGAAGCTTTTGGTGCAGGAGTTCTGACTTCACTGTCTTCCTCCTGTTTCATGCTTTTTGTCCCCAAAATAGGAGTCTAATGTTGGATTCCTCTGTTTGCTTTGCTTCGCTCCTTTACTCATGTTGCCACTTGACTTTTGGGCTTTTTGCAACAGCAGGACTCTGCTACCAGACAGGGGAGCTTCATACCAAATGCTGGGGTTTTCTCAGCTGCTGAAGGTATTAGTTGGGTGCCCTCTCTGAAACCTCCACACACTCTGGCAAGCTGTTCACATACCCCAGGACCTCCACCCTAGATCCAGATCTAAGCAGGTTAAAGCAAGAGCAATTACGCCCTCAGACTGGTAGTGTAGTCCCCCTATGATATGCAAGCCAGGAGCTGAAGCAGCCAGTGTTGCTGGGCTTGCAGGGCCAGGCGCCTTAGCTACTTCTCCCTCCAGGGGGCAAAAGCCGACGCACTTTCAAACTAAGGGATCCCAAAGTCCACCCTGCACTGACCTCTCACTTTGTCCTTAGCATCTATGTGTTGATAATTCTGGAAACCACCACCACTGCTGGTGATCTGAAGTCCCTCCAGCTGGTGGTTGGTCAGGCCTGCCTGGGGCTAAAACTTCTGGCTTGCCACCCTGTCTCTCTTACAGAGGACCCCAGAAAGCTTTTGTTTTTGTGGCTATGTCAATGTTTACTGTATTAAAATTAAGAGATAATTTTTGGGAAGCATTAATTCATTTAAAATAATGAACATGTTAACATGAATATAATATTTGTATGAAAAATAACTTTTCCAAAACAAAAAAAAATTAATGGGAAGAGTGGCATTGTTTTACCTATTTTTGCAAGTCTCTTTAATATCCAGCCTAATAGAAGACAACTGGATTCTCAAATATGCTTCTGCTTTCAATATGTTATGATGTTTTAGTTGGAAGTATATGAAAAAAAATCTGGCATCACAGGTATGTAGTTGGAGTATTTTAATATATAAATGGCATCTTAGTATTATTATGAAAATAGCTTTGACCTTGTGAACCCCCTACAAGAGTCCAAGGCACCCCCGGTAGTCTATAGACCATAACTTGAGAACCACTGATAGAGAGTAAGAGAACCCAAGAGCCTTTAAATATTCTTATCATGAATAAGTCAGAGTGTTAGAAAATCGTTCCTGCTTAGTGGGTATATTTATGGATTCATCAGTAATTTTAACTGTTTCTATTCATGTCTCCCTCCCTCCCCATTACCCTTTATGGGGCTCAAACAGACTCTTTCAAATTGAGGTCCCTGAGAATGATGAGAGGAAATGAATGAGGGGGAAAGTGAGGTACAAAAGTCACAAAACAATTTTGGAAAGTAGCCTGAAAGCTAATAGATGCCAGCCACAAAAGATGGGGAGAAGATGATAAAAATGACTTGAGTAGATTCAAGGAGGAGAGATTAGTAGAAGAGTAGTGTGAAAGGGGAACAATAAGTGTCAGCCTCTCCCTCTTAGTCTTGTGAATTAGAAAAAGAGTGACTTTCAGTCTTGCAAGAGATACGGTGTTCTTTTTATTTTTATTTTTTAATTTTATGTTTATTTTTAGTTTACAACATTCATTTTCACAAGATTTTAAGTTACAAATTTTCTCCCTGTGTTTCCCCTACCCACTACCCCAGAACAGCTATCCCACTGTATACCCCCTTCCCCAATCTTCTCTCTCCTATATCTTCCCTAATTCCCCCTCCAACTTTCCAACAGGGCAGGGTGGATCTTGCCTATTGCCTGTATATCTTATTTCCCAATTGCATGTAAAAAAAAAATAATAATTTTGTTTTAAACATCTGATTTTAAAACTTTGAATTCTAGATACTTTTCCTTCTTCTTTCGTCACCCACCCTTATTGGGAAGATAAGCAATTCAGTATAGGTTGTACATGTGTAGTTATGCAAAACATTTCCATAGTGGATATATTGTGAAAGACTGACTATATTTCCCTCCATCCTATCCTGCCCCCTCACTTGTTCTATTCTCTACTTTGACCCTGTTCCTTTTCAAAAGTGTGTGCTTCTAACTACCCTCCCCACCAGTCTGCCCTCCCTTCTATCATCCTCCCTCTTATCCCCTTCCCCCCTACTTTCCTTTGAGTGTGTAGGTTATTCCCTCCTTAAGCCAAATTCAATGAGAGTAAGGTTGACCTTTTGCCTTCCTGTTCTTCCCCTCTGTTTTCCCTTGCCTCTTCTATCTGAGATAGTTCACCCCATTCTGTCTCTCCCCATTTCCTCTCATTGTATTCTTCTCTCACCTCAATAATTTTATTTTGTAAAATATCATCCCTTCCTATTCAACTGAACCTGTACCCTCTCTCTACGTACACCTGTACATACATATACACACACTCACATATGTATTCATATGCACATAAACCTTCCTATATAGACATATATATATGTATGTATACATACACACACATATATTTCCTTCAACTATCCTCATATTGAGAAAAGTTTTGTAAGTTACAATTATCGTTTTTCCATGTAGGAATGTAAATAGTTCAACTTTGATAAGTTCCTTATGATTTCTTTTCCCTGTTTACCTTCTCATGCTTCTCTTGCTTCTTGTATTTGAATGTCAGATTTTCTATTCAACTCTGTTTTTTTTTTCATCAAGAATGCTTGAAAGTCCTCTATTTCACTGAATGACCATATTTTCCCCTGAAACATTATACTCAATGTTGCTGGGTAGGTGATTCTTGGTTTTAATCCTAGCTCCTTCGACCTCTGGAATATCATATTCCAAGCCCTTCAGTCCTTTAATGTAGAAGCTGCTAGATCTTGTATTGTCCTGATTGTGTTTCCACAATATTCAAATTGTTTCTTCTTGGCTGCTTGTAATATTTTCTCCTTGATCTGGGAACTCCAGAACCTAGCTATAATATTCCTAGGAGTTTTCTTTTGGGGATCTTCTTTCAAGAGGTGATTGGTGAATTCCTTCCATTTCTATTTTGCCCCCCGGTTCTAAAATATCAGTGCAATTTTCCTTGAGAATTTCTTGGAGGATGACTTCTAGGTTCTTTTTTCTGATCATGGCTTTCAGGTAGTCCAGTAATTTTAAAATTATCTCTCCTGGATCTATTTTCCAGGTCAGTAGTTTTTCCAGTGAGATATTTCACATTGCCTCCTATTTGTCCATTTGTTTGGATCTGTTTAATAGTATCTTGATTTCTCATAAAGTCATTAGCTTCCATTTGCTCCAGTCTAATTCTGAAGGAATGATTCTCTTCTGTGAGCTTTTGAGATTCTTTTTCCATCTGGCAAATTCGGCTTTTTAAGTCATTCTTCTCCTCATTGGCTTTTTGGGCCTCTTTTGTCATTTGAGTTAGTCTGTTTTTTAAGGTGTTATTTTACTCAGTCAGGTTGTTGACTCTCTTTTCATGATTTTCTTGCATCATTCTCATTTCTCTTCCCAATTTTTCCTCCAGTTCTCTTATTTGGTTTTTAGAATCCTTCTTAAGGTCCTCTGTGGCCTATAACTATTTCATATTTTTCTTGGAAGCTTTTGGTGCAGGAGTTCTGACTTCACTGTCTTCTTCCTGTTCTATGCTTTGATCCTTTGTGTCCCCAAAAAAGGAATCCAAAGTTGGATTGCCGTGCTTCCTTTGCTTACTTATGGTGCCACTCAATTTTTGCCACAGTAGAACTCTGCTTCCAGAGAGGAGAGCTTTGTCCCCAATCACTGGGGTTTTTGCAGCTGCCAGAGCTATTAGTTGGCTGCTTCTCAGAAGCCTCCACAGGCTCTGGCACCTAGTCACACACCCCAGGACCTCCACCCTAGACCGAAATCCAGATCCAAGCAGGTTAAAGCAAGAGCGATTACCCCTCAGAACTGTTGCTTGGTCCCCCTATGATCTTCAGGCCAGGAGCTCTGAAGCAGCCATGTGGCGGCTGCATTGCTGCAGCGCCTCCACAGCTTCTCACCTTCTTGCCCTGTGGGCAGAGGCTGCAACGTGCTCTTGGTCCCCCTGTTCCCACAAAGTCCACTCTGACCTCTTACTTTATCTTTGGCGTTTATGAAATTCATACTTATGGAAACCACCACAGCTGCTGGTGATCCACCCTCCTAAGGTCTGCTCCAGCTGTTGCTTGGATTTGGCTCCCAGAGCTACTGTGATGGACCCTTCCTGCTGGGCTTCCTTCAGTGGGAGGTTTGTTTCTCTATCACTTTGTGGGTTCTGTAGCTCTGGAGTTTGTTTGGAGTCATATTTTATATGTATCTGAGGTGGTTATGGGGGGAGCTCAGGGAGTTTTTCTGCTTCTATGCCACCATCTTGGCTCTACCCCCCAAGATATGGTGTTCTTTGAGGAGAGAATAGTGGCATGGAATGAGGGGTAGTAGGAAAGTTCAAGGCTGTTTGTTGAGTATGGAGTAGGATTCCAGAGCAGTCGATGGATTGGAGTTAGGAGCTGAGTGATTCAGGTTGAGTTGGCCTGGAAAGGAGCAGGTCTGATTAGAATACAGATAAAGGTGTAGGAGGAGGTAGTTAAGCTTGGGCTCAGGCTATGCTAGTAAGAGTCTGGAGAAATAGGAATGATGCAGCCAAGTAGCAGTTCATGACTGTCAGCCTTGAGGAAACTACTAAGCCAAGATGGAGTGAGAAGAGGAAGGAATTTGTTTCTTGAGGGATGGAGTGGGAAGCCCAAAGCAGTGGACTAAATCTACTTCTTCAGCCACAGAAATAGCAATATGAAGGTTATCCAAAAAGCTTAATTATTTTCACATATACTAAAAGGGAGCCAAATTGTTTTTATTTTAATGTTCTTTTTTTTTTCTAATTTTAAGTTCCAGATTCCCTCCCTTCCTCCAATCCCTCCCCCAACTTATTGAGAGGGCAAGCAATATGATAACCTGTTATACATGTGAAATCATGCAAAACCTATTTCTGTATTAGCCATGTTGCCCCCAAAATAGGAAAGAAAATAATAAAAAACTATATGCTTTAGTTTGCACTCAGAGTTCATCACTTCTCTCTCTGAGGTGCATAGCATTTTTCATTATGAGTTCTTTAGAATTGTCTTGGATCATTGTATTAATAAAATTGAATCATTTGAGTTTCACTTACCATACCTGCCCTAGGTTAGTAAAAGACTGAAAAAATCAAATGAGAAGAAAGGGCAAAAGAAAAAATGGGGTCTGGACAATTATAAATAACACAAGTAGATACATATAGTTCAGTGTAATATTTAATATCAACAAGGTTCATAAATACAGTTGAGTACTTCAGAAACTCAACATTTGCTTGTTATGTTAAAATGGCTAAATATTGCTGTTCAGTTAGAATCCAAATGCAAGTCAGTTGAATTGGGCCTTAAGAAATTAAGATTATGAGGCATTGAGAGAAAAATTTGTGTAAGTGGATATAGAATGAAGTAAACAAAATTGGAAAAACAGCATACACAACAACTCCAATAATGTAAAAAGAAATTCCTACTAAAATAAAACTGGATGATGTGTAAACTTAGTCTGAGATAGGATGAGTAATCTTAAGTAATTCCCCTGTAGAAGTGAGGGACTAGGCACTAAGGGTATGGTTGCTTTGTCAGTTGGTTTTGTTTAGCTGTTTTTCTTGCTTACACGGGAAGTTTCACTGGGGGAGGGTATGGAGTGGAGTATGTCTGAAAATTATTTATATTGTTAAAAACCAGTAATAACTTATTGGGATTGTGTTGAAGAACAGCAACTTTTTTAAAAGGCCATTGAATTTAAGAGTTTAATCCTTTCCTCTATTTTAGCTAATGAATTTCAATTAGATGAGAATTAGCATTCTTTCCTTTTGCTGGAGGTTGACTCACCTGTGGTTCTTTCAGCCCAATTGTGGAAAACAGTCAAGAAAACACCTGCTCCTCTGGGTTCTCAGGCTCCTCTGCCTCCTCAATTACAAGTGTTTCCTCAACTAAATACCTTCAGATACCTGAGAAACTGGAACTTAGTAATGATGAGAGCATCATTCATTCTTTGGGTAAGTGATTCTTATGCCTAGTAAAAACTTAGCTATCTCAGTGAGTTCTGGAATATGTTTTGGAGAAATGGCCATGAACCCTGAAACATCTAAAGTGTATAGAATGGCCCTGATTTAATCTTGAAAATGACTTTGGTAAGTAAGTATTGGTCACATACTCTGTTCTTTCTTCATTCGAAATTTCTCTTTTAAGTTGAGATTTATTGGGTAACACTTTCATTTCTGCCTCTGCAGATAATTCTTCTCTCTCACCCTGGTGCTTACAGCAGCGTAGGCAACTGCTAGACTCACTGCCAGAGTTAAGGGCCTCTCCAGAATTCTATTTAGAAGAGAGATCCATGCCTGAGTTGGAAGTGGAAAAAGAGATTGAGTTAGGTAAGTGCCATTAAAAGCATACATCTCTTTTTAACACTTGGTGGTGGCTAGGTTACCTAAACCCTTGGATGCTGTTGCAAATATCTTAAAAGTTTCTAGGCAGGAAAAAAACTATTATAGAAATATAAGTATTGGTGAACCAGGGCTTAGTCAACAACAGTAAGTTATTTATCCAATGAGCTTTTTTTGATTAAAACAAATAATTTCGATGAATTAACCAGAAACTGTGTCTCATGGACTTCTGGGAGCCAAGATGGCGGAGCAAGTAGTAATTCGCCATGTCTCTCCCATATTCATCTCTAAACAGCCAAAAAATAGTACCCCAAAGCAAATCCTGGAACAACAGAATCAGCAAAAAGATGGGCAAAAACAGCCTCTTAGCCCAAGAAACTTAGAAGATCAGCAAGAAAGGTCTGTCTCACTTGGGAAAAAGGGGAATGGGGTCCAGGACAGTAAGCATCCCAGCAAACCAGGGGGAGATCCTGAGCCCCAGTGAGGTAGAGCAGGCAAACACCAAGACTTCCCACATGCCTCAAAATAACCAGGGAACAGGCAGACTGCAGCTCTAAGAACTGCCATGTGCTTTAGTGTAGCCCCAGAGAAATGCAGAAACACCCCACTACCCTCAGCACATATGAGACACCGGCACTAGGACCCCAGTTCAGCACCAGGCAAGCTGCCAGAGTGGCTTCCAGCAATTCCAGCCAGCCCCACCTCACCCAGTCAAGCACAACACCAGACATGAGGGTCCTCTGTGGGCCTCAGTGTAACATTAGTGCAGAACCAGGCAAGCAGCCAGAGTCTGTAACCCCTGGCACCAGAAACCTGAGACAGTGCCTCTTCCACCCGGGGAGCAGAGCTCATATTTAAAGGAAAGAAATGACCAACAAAGATGAGTAATAAAAATCAACAACAAAAAGACTCTCACCATAGAAAGTTATTATGGTGACGGGGAAGATCAAAATGCAGACTCAGAAGAGGACAGCACTGTCAACACCTATGGGAAAACCCCAAAGAAAAATGGGAAATAACCTCAAGCTCAGAAAGAACTTAAAAATCATAGAAGGGAGGCAGAAGAAAAATTGGTGAAAGTAATGAGAAGTGATACAAGAGAATTATGAACCAAGAGTCAACTACTGAGAAAAAGGAAACTGTTTAAGAAGTAGAATTGGCCACATGGAAAAGGCAATGCAAAAATCCAATGAAGAAAACAACCCCTTAGAAAGTATGTCAAAGTGTGTCAAGTGGAAAAGTATGTCAAGTGGAAAAGGAAGTACAAAAGCCAACTGAGGAAAAGAACTGCATAAAAGTTAAAATTGGGCAAGTGAAAGCTAATGACTCTGAGATATCAAGCACCAATCAAAGATATTTAAAAGAATGAAAATATAGAAGAAAATGTTAGAAAAAACTTCATTGGAAAAAGAACTGACCTGGAAAATAGATCTAGGAGAGACAATGTCAGATTCATTGGAGTACCTGAAAGTCATAATTAAAAAGCAGACCTGGACAGCATCTTTCAAGAAATTATCAAGGAAGACTATCCTGATATCCTAGAATCAGAGGGCAAAATAGACATTGAAAGAATCCACTGATTACCTTAGGAAAGAGATCCCAAAATGAAAGCTCCCAAGAAACATTATACCCAAATTACTGAACTATCAGGTCAAGGGAAAAATACTGCAAGTGGCTGGAAAGAAACAATTCTTTTTTTTTTTTTCCAAATGCTTTATTAACTTCTGGTTTACATCATTCATTTCTGCCAGATTGTGAGTTACAAATTTTCTCCCTGTTTTTCCCCTACCCACAAAATAGCGGTCTCACTGGATATCCTCTCCTCCCATCTGCTCTCTCCCATATCTTTCCCCATACCCCCTTTGACTTTTCCAGTAGAGCATGGTGGATCTCTATGCCCCAGTGCCTGTATATGTATATCTTTTTTCCTAATTACATGTAAAATAGTATTGATAATAGTGTATTATTTTTTTTTAAACATTTGGTTTTAAAACTTTGAATTCCAGATTCATTCCCTTCCTCCCTTGTCACCCACCCTTACTGGTTCAATATAGTTAACAATATATAATATTATAACAATACAGAAGTTCAATATAGGTTGTACATGTGTAGCTAATGCAAAACATTACCATAGTAGATATATTGTAAAAGACTGATTATATTACCCTCCCTTCTGTCCCACTTCCCACTTGTTCTATTCTCTACTTTGATCCTGTCCCTTTTCAAAAGTGGGTGCTTCCAACTTCCCTACCCCCAGTCTGTCCTCCCCTCCACCATCCCCCCTCTCATCCCCTTTCCCCCTACTCTCCTGTAGGGTGATATACCTTCTTTAGTGTGTATGTCATGACCTCCCTGAGCCAGATTCAGTGAGAATAAGGTTGATCCATTCCCTTTTGCCTTCCTGTTTTTCCCCTCCATTGTAACAGTTTTCCCTTGCCTCTTCTATATGAGATAGTTTACCCCATTCTGTCTCTCCTCATCTCCTCTCATTATATTCCTCTCTCAACTCTTAATTTCACCTTTTAAGTATCATCCCTTCCTATTACATTGGTCCTATGCCCTCTATCTATGCATACCTATAAACATAAATATACATATTCATATATGTATTCATATGCCCATATATCCTCCAATATAGACTATACATATATATATATATATATATATATATATATATATATATATATATATATATATATATATATATATGTTTTCCTATTCCCTTCAACTATTTTCATACTGAGAAAAGTTTCATCAGTTACAATTATTGTTTTTTACATGTAGGAATTTAAATAGTTCAACTTTGATAAGTTCTTTGTGATTTCTTTTCCCTGTTTACCTTCTCAAGCTTCTCTTGCTTCTTGTATCTGAATGTCAAATTTTCTATTCAGCTCTGGTTTTTTCTTCAAGAATATTTTGAAAGTCCTCTATTCTACTGAATGACCATATTTTCCCTTGAAACATGATACTCAGTTTTTCTGGGTAGGTGATTCTTGGTTTTAATCCCAGCTCCTTTGACCTCTGGAATATCATATTCCAGGCCCTTTGATCCCTCAGTGTAGAAGCTGCCAGATCCTGTGTTATCCTGATTGTGTTTCCACAATATTCAAATTGTTTCTTCCTGGCTGCTGGTAATATTCTCTCCTTGATCTGGGAATTTCAGAACCTGGCTATAATATTCCTAGGAGTTTTCTTTTGGGGATCTTTTTCAGGAGGTGATCAGTGGATTCTTTCAACCTCTGTTTTGCCTTCTGGTTCTAAAACATCAGGGCAGGGGCGGCTAGGTGGCGCAGTGAGTAGAATGCCAGCCCTGGAGTCAGAAGGACCTGAGTTCGGATCCGGCCTCAGACACTTAACCCACACAAACAAAAACCTAGCCGTGTGACCTTGGGCAAGTTACTTAACCCCAATTGCCCTAAAAGGGGCGGCTAGGTGGCGCAGTGAGTAAGAGCACTGGCCTCAGAGTTGGGATGACCCGAGATCAAATCCGGCCTCAGAAAATGAATACCCACACATAAATAATGACTAGCCGTGTAACCTTGAGCAAGTTACTTAACCCCAATTGCTCTTAAAAAACAAACAAACAAAAAAAAAAACATCAGGGCAGTTTTCCTTGAGAATTTCTTGGAGGATGATTTCTAGGTTCTTTCTTTGATCATGGCTTTCAGGTAGTCCAATAATTTTAAAATTGTCTCTCCTGGATCTATTTTCCAGGTCAGTGGTTTTTCCCATGAGATATTTCACATTGCTTTCTATTCTTTCATTTGTTTGGATCTGTTTAACAGCGTCTTGATTTCATATGAAATTGCTAGCGTCCCTTTGCTCCATTCTAAATCTGAGGGAATGATTCTCCTCAGTGAGCTTTTGAGATTCTTTTTCCATGTGGCAAATTTGGCTTTTTAAAGCATTCTTCTCCTTATTGCCTTTTTGAACCTCTTTTGCCATTTGAGTTAGTCTATTTTGGGGGGGGGGCGGGGCGCAATTGGGATTAAGTAACTTGCCCAAGGTCACACGGCTAGGTTTTTGTTTTTTGTGTGTGTGTTAAGTGTCTGAGGTAGGATCCGAACTCAGGTCCTTCTGACTCTAGGGCTGATGCTCTACTCACTGCGCCACCTAGCCGCCCTGTTAGTCTATTTTATAATGTGCTATTTTCTTCAGTCAGGCTGTTGACTCTCCTTTCATAATTTTCTTGCATTATTTTCATTTCTCTTCCCAATTTTTCCTCCACTTCTCTTATCTGCTTCTTAATGTTCTCTGTGGCCTGTAACCAGCTTGCATTTTCCTTTGAAGCTTTTGGTGCAGGAGTTCTGACTTCACTGTCTTCCTCCTGTTCCATGCTTTGATCTTTTTTTGCCCCCAAAATAGGAGTCTAAAGTTGGGGTGGTCTGTTTGTTTTGCTTCCTTTGCCTGGTCACGTTGCCACTCAATTACTTGACTTTTGGGGTTTTTGCCACAGCAGGACTCTGCCACCAGACAGTGGAGCTTCTGTCCCAAATGCTGGGGTTTTCTCAGCTGCTAGAGGTATTAGTTGGATGCCCTCTCTGAAGCCTCCATACCCTCTGACAAGCTGGTCACCCACCCTAGGACCTCCACCCTAGACTGCAATCCAGATCCAAGCAGGTTAAAGCAAGAGTGGTTACCCCTCAGACTGGTCGCTTGGTCCCCCTACAGTCTACAGGCCAGGTGCTGAAGCAGCCATGTGGCGGCAGCTACACTGAGGCTCCTCAGTGGCTTCTTGCCCCACGGGGAAGAAGCCACACACTTAGAACTACTGGTCACTGACCTCTCACTTTCTCCTTAGCATCTATGTGTTGATAATTCTGGAAACACCACACCTGATCTGAAGTCCCTCCAGCCAGTGTCTGGTCAGGCCCGTCCTGGGGCTAAAAACTCTCGCTCAATCAGGGTTAGGGTCAGCTTCCAGAGTGCTGCTCTGGCCGCTCCCTGCTGGGCTGCCAGGCTGTCCTCAGGGGGAGGTTAGCTTCTCTGTGTCAGCTTGTGGGTTCTGTAGCTCCAGAGTTTGTTCAGAGTCCCTTTTTACATCGATTGGGGAACGTGAAAGCTGGAGCGCCTCAGAAGTCCTGTTTCTACTCCACCATCTTGACTCAGCCCCCCACCCCCCAATAAGAAACAATTCTTATATCAGGGAATCACAGTCAGAATTATACAAGACTCAGCAGCTGCAACATTTAAGAATCAGAGGTTATGGAACATGATATTCTAGAAGGCAAAGAAACTAGGACTATAACCAAAAATCACCTACCCAGTGAAATTAAGGATAATACATCAAGGGGGGGAAATGATCATTTAATGAAACAGAAGGATTTCAGACTTTCATAAGAAGACCAGAATTGAACAAAAAATTTGTTCTCTAATATCAAGACTGAAGAGGAGCCTAAAAAGGGAAAAGAAAACAGTAGGGATTCAGTGGAGTTTAATTGTTTACATCCCTACATGGGAAGATGATACTTTGAATTCTTAAAAATTGTACAACTAATAATACTAGAAGGAATATACGTGGAGGGCATGTGTAGAAGGTGAATTTGAGTGAATGACATACAATTTAAGAGATGAGAAAGAGAAGGACACTGGGTAAAGAAGGAAAGGAAAAGGCACAAAAAAACCTATTAGGGAGGAAAAGATGGGAGGGCGGGTGGTGCACATCACTTGAACTTTTGCTCTCATCAGTATTGGCTCAAAGAGGGAATCATTTGGGCATGGAGGAGATGGACAGACAGAAGAGAGGGCAGATTTGGGGAGGTGGTAGACAGAAGCAAAACACTATTGAGGGAAAGGACGAAAGGAAAGCAAGGACAAATGGGGAAAAATAGAATGGAGGGAAATAAACTGTTAATAATCATAACTGTGAATGAGATGAACTCTCCTAAAATGGAAGCAAAAAGCAGAGAGGAACAAAAACCAGAATCCTACAATATGTTGTTTGTAAGAAAAACACACAGTAAAGGTAAGAGACTGGAACAGAAAATATTATGCTTCAGCTGAAGTAAAAAAAAAAGTAGGTGTAGCGATCCTGATCTCAGATAAAGTATAAGCAAAAGCTAAAAGAGATAAGGAAGGAAATTACCTCTTGCTAAAAGGTACCATAAACAATGAAGTAATATCAATCCTAAATACAAATACACCAAGTCATATAGTATCCAATTCTTTAATTTAAATGAGTTACAGGTTCATGACCAAACAGGAGAGAGAGAGCATTACAAAATGTAAAATAGATAATTTTGATTATATTAAAAGGCTTCTGCACAAACAAAACCAACATAACCAAGATTAACAGGAAAGCATAAAGCTGGGCAACAATCTTTACAGCAAGTGTCTCTGATATGTAGAGAACAGAATCAAATTTACAAGATTATAAGTCATTCCCCAATTGATAAATGGTCAAAGGGTATGACTAGGCAGTTTTCAGATAAAGAAATCAAAGCTATTTATAGACAAATGAAGTGCTCTCAATCACTCTTGATTAGAGAAATGCAAAGTAAAACAACTCTGAGGTAGTAGTACTTCACACCTATCAAACTGGCTAATATGACACAATAGGAAAATGATAAAATGTTGGAGAGGATATGAGAAAATTGGGGCACTAATATACTATTGGTAGAGTTGTAAATTGATCCCACCATTCTGGAGAGCAATTTGGAAGTATGCTCAAAGGGCAGCCAAACTGTGCATCCTCTTTTGTCCAGCAGTCTACACCACTACTTAGGCTTGTATCCCAAAGAGATCATAAAAAAGGCAAAAGAACCTGCCTGCGCAAAAACATTTATAGTATCCCTTTTCATGGTGGCGAAATACTGGAAATTGAAGGGGGATGCCCATCAATTGGGGAGTGGCTGAACAAGCTGTGGTATGTGAATGTGATGGAATACTATTGTGAGTAAGAAATGATCAACAGGTAGAGTTCAGAAAAACCTGGAAAGACATATCCATACTGCTGTAAAGTGAAATGAGCAGTATCAGCAGCGTTGTGTGAGGAACAGCTATGAATGCAATTCTCCAAAGCAAGTACGAAGGATTCATGAAGGAAAATGCTGTCCATATCCAGATAAAGAGCCGATGAATTCTGAATGCAAAGTGAAGCCAGCTTTTTTCATTTCCTTTATTCTTTTTTGTGGTTTTTTCCTTCTGATTTATTTCTTCTTCCACAACTGTGACAAATATGGAAATATGTTTTACATGATAGTCCACATCTAACCTTTATCAAATTGCATACCATTTTAGAAAGAGGAGAGGGGGGAGAAAAAATTGGAACTAAAAATCTTATAAAAGTGAATCCTAAAAATCGTCTTGACATGTAATTGGGGAAAAATACTTTTAAAATTATTTTGAAAGTTATTTCAAATGCCACTTGATATGAATATGGTAATATTTCTTGCACTTAATCCAGGCATTAAGACTAAGTGTAGCAATTTATAAAAGTAAAAAATTTCTTAACAGGTAATGAAGATTACTGCATCAAACAGGAAAACCTAATTGGTGAAGATTACAGGATATTTTGGGTAGTTCCGGGTCACTCTGCAAAATTAATTCCAATAAAGGTAGGAACAAAATGTATTTTCAGTTTCGTCTTAAATAGCTTGTGTGGATACTAGCATCAGTAACTGTGTAGGTACTTGATACTTTTAAGTTCCCCAGAAATATACACAGTTCCTTTTCCTGAAAGTCCATGGACAGGATGACCAGTCATTAGTTTAGGCCAGGTTCAAATAACAGGAATTAAGAGATTTCATGGGTAGGAGTCAGGAACTGAGTGTAAGCACATAACAGGAACTAGGCATCAAGCAAAGTTCATCAGACTAATGTAGGCCTCTCTGCTGCAGGTCATCAGATTTTGGAACTGGCAATGGCAGACTTCTGTGAGCTGGAAAAAATTTCCATAACTAGCCCAGGAAGTAGAGAACCAGACAGAAATTCTGTCTTTACCTGGTCCAAAGAAAAAAATTTAGAAGGATTTAGCTCAGATCTGTATTTCAGAAGAAGTTCACTACAGTTATAGGTGTGCTGAAGGAGGAAATGTTATTTAGTAATCTAACCACTGGCTAAACTGGATAAAAGACCAGTTTATAAGGAAATAGAATTTCTCTTTTCATACCAAGGAAAAGGAAAGCTGGGGAATTGTTTCCTCTGCCCTTCCATGCACACCCAGGAGTACTAGGTAGGGTTATTGGCTAAGAGGTAAAGATAGCTATAGGATGCTACTACTCTGCCCCTACACTCTTTGGTCACTGAGTTTTGATGACCATGCCAATAATTATAATTTATCCACACAAATATGTGGCTCTATTGTTGTTCAGTTGTGTCTGACTCTTTGTGATTCGTTTTTGGGGTTTTCTTGGCAAAGATATTGGAGTGGTTTGCCATTTGACAGATGAGGAAACTGAGGCAAACAGGGTTAAATGACTTGCTCAGGGACATACAGCTAGTGAGTGTCTGAGCTAGGTTTGAATTAAAGTCTTCCTGACTCCAGGCTTGGCACTCTATCCACATTTCACCACCAAGTTGCCCCTATGTAGCTTTATAGATGTAGAAGGGTTCAAATAATACATTTTTGTGTATGAACAGGACTTATGTGATTAAAATGCCGAGTTCTTATAATTAGCATTTGAATTTTAAAAGATTTCACTTGACCAGCTTTTTAGTATGACTTTCCAAATGAATTAGCAAAATTTAGTCCATTTTAAAAGTGGAACTGTCATAGAGGTGACTTAGCCAAGGCTGCATCTTTGTTGCAGATGCTTGTAGAGCTTGAAATTTCTGGGTCACAAATCTGTTGTAATTGAGTCTGTTAAGAAAGACTGATTTGTTTTGGTTTTTTTTCCTTTTTTTGGGGGGGGAAGGCAGGGCAATTGGGGTGAAGTGACTTGCCTAAGGTCACACAGCTATTAAGTGTCAAGTGTCTAAGGCTGGATTTGAACTCAGGTCCTCCTGATTCCAGGGCTGGTACTCTATTCATTGCGCCACCTAGCTGCCCCTAAATTGTTTATATTTCAAATAAATTTGGTTGATCTCTCTTCACCCTCCCAAAAGTAGTATCTTCCAAAGAGTAATCCCATATAATAGAATAAAAAAGAGGGGGGAAAACAGTTCATCAAAACTAACTGATATTGGGAAAAGTTTGACATTATCTGAAGTGATCACCACCTCTGTAGAGGAAGAGGAAGAAGGGAAGGGTTAGGGACAATGAATTTAACCTAATACGATCACTGTTTTTATTTTTAAATAATCATTTTCAGGTGTATTCTCAGCCTGTGCCGTGGGATTATTATATCATCCTCAAGTTAAGAGAGCGTCTGAATGAAGAGTTTGATCACAATTTCAGTAACGACTGTAGCTGTCATGTATACCAAGATGGCTGTATTATTTTGCACCAGAATATAAACTGTTTCACGCTTTGGGTTTGTTGAAATACTTTATTTAAAAGGGTAACATGATTGTATTTCTCAGGTAGTGAAATGTGACCTGCAGAGGTTTTGATAATGGATGGTTCATGGATGTCTAGCATTGGGTCAGCTTCTTTTCTGTTTGGCATATACATCCTTCAGAAAAGCACAAGAGTGACTGAAATGACCAGGATGAAGGTTTCATTCAGTTCAGCTAATATTTGTTTAGCACTTCTTGTGTATGTAACTACTGGACTAGGTGCTGCAAAGGACTCAGAGAGGATTGTCATGTTCCTCTAGAGTTGACAGTCTAGTATGGAGGGATAAAACTTCTTGTGTCAGGTAGGAATTATGGGAGCCCTAAGAAAGATGTGGTTGAGAGAGTGACTTAAAGGGGATAGTGCACCAAGGAGAACTGATAAAGGATATGGCATTAATGTTGGGCCTCAAGAATGGACAGGATCTTAGCTGCCCAGTGGGGTTGTGAAACAGCATAAGTCAAAGTTCTTGGGGTATATTTGACATCAAATGATTCATAAAACCTTAAGATTCAAAATTAGAAAATATGTTAAAGATAATCCATTCCAACTTCTTCATTTTACAGGTAGGGAAATTAAGGCCTAGGGAGGTTAAATAACTTGTACAAGACTATACAGGTAGTGAGTAGCACAGCTGGGATTTGTACAATGTCTGTGGACTCCAAGTTCAGTTTTTTTCCCATTATACAGACATTTCTACTTCACTGTTCTCCAGTTTGCTTGGATCATAGAATACTTATAAGGGAGTAATGCAAGATAAAACTAGAAAGATAGGTTAGGGTCATATTTTAAATCATTTTGAATACCAGAATGAGAAGTTGGAATTTATTCTTTGTACAGTGGTGAAATCTCTAAAGTTTTGAACAAAGAAAAGATTATCAAAGTTTATTTTAGAAATATTAATCTGACAGTGTTGTCTAGCATGGGTCAGAAAAGGTCGAGATTGAAATAGAGAAACTACTTAGGCTATTGTAATAGTTCAGGCAAAAAATGAATTTCTGGCCTAGAATGATGGAAGTAGGAATGGAAAAGAGGGTAAAGATAGGACTGACAACCAGAGCAGACTTAGTAGGACTTGGCAACTAGTTTTATGTTGAGAATGAGGGGAAGAAAAAGTGAATGGCTTAAGGATATGAACTTTGGTTTCTGGGGAAAAGGTTATAAGAAAAATAAGATATTCAACAGAAGATAGTCATTTCAGGAGGGCAGAGGGTGATGTGGGGGTGTTAAGTTTGATTTTGAGCATGCGTTTCAAGTACCATTGGGATTTTATAGGCTGTTGAACAGGTGGTTGGAAATACAGGATGGATCTTGGGAGAAACGTTGGAGTTAGAACTGTAGTTTTAGAAGTTATCCATAAGGCAGTGATTGTTGAAGCCAGTAGGAGTAGATGAGATTGCAAAGAAAAGTTGTGAGAAGAGAGAAGGCTGAAGATAGAACCTTGGAGAAGGCACATATACAAAGGACTTAGCAGGGTTTTGTTGTGTTTGGTTTTTTTTTTAATGGGGAAAACTTGAGTGTTTGGAGTTGAGGAAAGATAAAGGTTGAGAGGTTGATGGACAGATGTCCTGGGAACTAAAGTTTTGTTCAAATCCTGAACTTATTAGAAATAGTGCTGTGGTGTACTCTTAAGTTCTGTATGATGTAAGCTATCTGAAACAAAGGTGCTTATGTCATGTTTCCATTAGTTTTCTGTTTGTCTTCTGTTTCCAGGATCTCCTCCAGCACAGTGAATTCATTGACCCTGCAGTAACGATTTTGCTTATTCACAATCTCTTGGCATTAGTGGAGAAGCTGCACAGAGCAGAAATAGTGCATGGAGACTTGGGTCCTAGGAGTCTGATACTTGGAAACAGGTTGGGCATTGTTCTTCATTGTGTTTCGCTTCTTTTTTTTTTGGGGGGGGGGGCTTTTTGGAGGTCAATTGGGGTCAAGTGACTTGTCCCAAGGTCACACGGGTAGTTTTTTTGTGTGTGTGTGTGTGTGTGTGTGTGTGTGTTAAGTGTCAGAGGCTGGATCCAAACCCAGGTCCTCCTGACCAGTGCTCTATTTACTGCACCACCTAGCCACCCCCATGGTGTTTCACTTCTGCTCTACCTTCAGACTTGGAATTCTCGCTACTTTCTCATGTCTTTTGATGAACATGAATGCATTTAAAAATAAAATTTCTGTTTCCTAAGTATCAGTGATGGTTAGGAACAACTAAGAAAAAGAAATTTAGGGAGGAGTCTCTCCTTCTGAGGCCACCTATATTTTTTGTTATTTGTTTTATTTTTCTGAGGTTGATACTTTGAGTTTCCCATCAAAAGAAGAAAACCAAGAAAGAACTGGCCTTATCCCCAAATAAATAAGGCACACCACTATCTAGAGATCAGTAGGACTCTAATCTGTGGGAAGGATGTGGATTTTGGTGGTCTTGAATTTCTTCTCTCTTCTTTTTTTTTGGAGGGGGAAGGCAGGGCAATTGGGGTGAAGTGACTTGCCCAAGGTCACACGGCTAATAAGTGTTAAGTGTCTGAGGCTGGGTTTGAACTCAGGTTATCCTGACTCCAGGGCTGGTGCTCTATTCACTGCACCACCTAGCCGCCCCTGGACTTGAATTTCTTAATGGAGGTTAGACTAGATGATGGTAACCATAGAGGGGAAAGGGGGCTCGAAGAACCTCTAGTCATGTCCCTGTATCTATAAGCTGGATATCTAAAGAAGCCCCAACATCTTGTTCTAGATAGGAAAGCGCTAGAATGAAGTAGGCAGTGTCTGCTCATCCTATCTGGCCCTACACGTCAGCCAGGACCGCAGTACAAAGCTGCAATGGTGCTTCTTGTTTATGTGGCATTTGAATTTAGTCAGGTAAAGGAAATTCTTCTTCAAGGCACCAGGGGGCATCAGCAAAATACACAGATATGAATCCATAAGGAAACTTAATTAACATAAAGCCCTTTCGGAATTCCACTCTAATAACAACAAAAAAAAAAATTTGAGGTAGTGTGCCAGAGAAAACCATTGGCAATTATTAGCTTTAAAGTGAGAGAGCCTGTCCTGGTTTAAGTGAAACGAAATATGCATTTGGCTCAGTTACAAATGCAAAGTATTTGAGGGTACAATGTTTCTTAGCTGTGTGAAGAGTAGAAAGCAAGTTGGAGGTGTACAGTTCATTTGTTTCTATCAGGTTAATAGCTACTTTTGAGTTTTCATGAAAGCTTCTCTATTTGGAGAACAGCTCTATACCTTAAAACAAATAAGTCCCAAGAACATAATTATTCATTAGTTGAGGGTTAAGCAGTCATTTAAAAAATATTTATTTCTAGGAAAATATGTTAAGATTCTTCACTTGAGGACAAAGTAGGATATATAGTGTCAAATTAATAGAAAATTCAGGAAGTTTCACAATGTGAAGGTCTGAAACTTTTATTGTATCTACTCAATGTTAAAAAAAGCATCATTCTATTGTTTCAAGATAATTTCAGGAAGGAAGAATGTGGACCATTCTTTAAAAATACGATCTGATTGCTGCAAACACAATTATGGCTTACCTTACATGCTCATTTTCATTTCTTCCCTTATCACAACTTTTAATCAGTATGTGATAGCTGTTTGATGCATGTGCAAGGCCTGGGGAGACTTCATTGCCTGCTGTAGACTAGTTCAGTAAAAATGTTTCCAGATAACTATGAAATGTCTAAATGGTTTCCCTGGTGTCCTCTTACCCCAAGTAACCTTTTGCTCTTCATTGGAGTGCTCTTACAGATGTGTTTTCTGAACCAGCCATTGGAGGGGGCCATATGCATGGCTAAGTAACTGCAGTATAGGTTTGGTTTTGTTCTATTTTGTATTTTTCCCCCAAGGCAATTTGGGGATGCTATAATTGACCATTTTCTCTTCCTTTTGAAATCTGTGCTCAGGATTAGTGATGCCTGTGTCTGTACTGAAAATGACCAGGCTTTGAAGATAGTGGACTTCTCCTACAGTATAGACCTGAAGGCACAGCCAGATGTTCCTACCCTACATGGCTTTCGGACCGTACAGATACTAGAAGGACAAAAAATCATTGCTGACTGTGTTTCTCCTTACGAAGTAAGTGCATAAAACAATCATGGGCTTCTTAGGTTCTCCCTCTTCTGAGCGTGCCTGTAAAAGCTAGATGATCTAGTATAGTATTTATCTCTGTCCTTGTATCCTACTTTTTTGGTAAATCTTCTGAAGTAAAGTAAAATATTCCATGGGTGTATCATTATTTCATTAAGGGATACAACTTTACAGACTCCTTTCCCACCTTCCCACACCTGTCTCCAGCAACACACACATTAAAATGAGTTCCTCTCTTGGATGCCAATTAATAGTCATGTGACCATGGTCAAGTCACAACTTCAGAACCTTCATTTCCTTTTCTATAAAATGAGAGTAATCTTTGTCCTTGCTTCAAAGGGCTGCTGAGAACCTAGTGAGTACATGAAAGTATATTGGAAATAGGATAATAAGAATAAAATGATGGCATTATTACTATGACACTAAAGTTTCTGCTAGCTTTAACCTAGGTGTTCATGATTAATGGACTAACTGGCACCCTAAAAATGGTGTGTATTGCTTCTAGATGACAGCTGGCATACATATACATTATCTGGAATATGAAACTCTAGGTTTGGCAGTTTAACTATTTGTCCTTGTTTTTAAGGTCAGTTCCTGGAGTTGTTTCTTGCTGGTCAGTTCTGTAGAGAGCTCAATATAGTATTTCTTAAGTACCTACTATGTACCAGGCACAATGCAAAGCATTGGCAATACAAGGACAAAGAATAAGACAGTCTTAGGGGCGGCTAGGTGGCGCAGTGAGTAAGAGCGCTGGCCTCGGAGTTGGGATGACCTGAGATCGCATCTGGCCTCAGAAAATGAGCACCCACACATAAATAATGACTGGCCGTGTAACCTTGAGCAAGTTACTTAACCCCAATTGCTTTAAAAAAAAAAAAAGGAATAAGACAGTCTTTACTTGCTAGGAACTTATATTCTAATGAGACACATACCTATTGTTTAAAAAATAGCTTAAATATAAAGTTAAAGTCATTAATTATAATAAGGTCATGGGGGGGGCAATACTTTAGACTATTGAAATAATGATCTTGTAATAGACTTACGCACTCCAATATTAGTCTTTAAATCTTTCCTTTAATTAGCTACCCTAGTAATTAATGGAGAATTGCTTTAGCTAATAGATCTTTTTGGTAATTTCAGGTCGACCTGATCGGGATTGCCGATCTAGCACATTTACTGTTGTTTAAGGAGCACTTACAAGTTGCCTGGGATGGTTCCCACTGGAAACTCCTTCAGTGCCTTCCCGAGTAAGTACTACCAAATAAACTTTTCTCTGTTTCTGAACCAGCTCTTTCACATCCTTGGATAGATGATCTCAGGCAAGTTACCTAACCTCTTTGAGCCTAGTCTTCTCTTTCTAAACAAACATAAAGCTCCACTACCCACCTCATAGAGTTGTTAGAAGGATTATATGAGATAATATGTGAAAAAAAATGTATAACAAACATGAACATTTCAGTATATAAAGTAAAGAAGGTGGACACTTTAGTAAACATTAAGTGCCTACTATGGCCTAGCCACAGTGGCCAGAGAAAATGCCCATTGTTGAGATGTGGAGTGTCTTGTTCATGGAACAGCAAGGAGGCCATTGTTACTGGATCAAAGTGTATGTGGTGGGGGATTAAGGTATAAGAAGATTGGAAAGGTAGGAGGGGGTAGGTTAGGAAGGGCTTTGAATGCCAAACGGAGCATTTTGTATTGATCCTGGAGGTAGTAGAAAGCCACTCGAGGTAATATTGAGTAGTGACATGGTCAGACCTGTACTTTAGGAATTGGACGGATAGATGAGGGGTTGCAGCAGGGAGAGCCTTGAGGCAGGCAGACTCAGTGGGTTCTTTCACTAGTCTACGTGTGAAGTGGTAAGGGCAGAGTCAGAGGAGAGAAGGAGGCATATTCTTTGAGAGATATGATGCGAAGGTGAAATTGACGGGCATTGGCAACTGATTGGATCTATGAGGTGAGAGATGGGGTAGAGTCAAAGATGACACCTAGATTGCAAGCCAAGCTTGAGGGATTTGGGACAGTGGGGTTGTCCTCAGCATAATAGAGGAGTTAGGAGGCAGGGAGGATTTAGAGAGGAAGAGGATGAACTCGGTTTTGCACATGTTGAGTTGTGACATTGGAGGTCAGCAGAGAGGTGAGGGCAAGATAGGTAGAAATGAGAGCGGTCAGCACAGAGATGGTAATTAAATCCATGGAAGCTGATGAGATCATCAAGTCAAACAGTATGGAGAAGAGAAGAGGACCCAGGACAGAAATTCAGGGGAACACCTATAATGGGAGGGCATGGTCTGGATGAAGATCCAGCAAAAGGAGGCAGAGGGAGCAGTTAGGTAGGAGAACCAGGAGAGAGTGTCCCAAAAAGCATCGAGGAGGAGAAAGTGATCAACAGTGTCAAAGCATTCAGGGAGGCCAAAGAAAACAAAGATTGAGAAAAGGCATTTGGATTTGGCAAGGAAGAGATCCCTGGGGGCTCTGGAGAGTAGTTTTGGTGGAATGATAAGATCAGAAGCCAGATTGTAAGGTGTGGGGGTGCCTGTTGTAGATGGCCTTTTTAAGGAGCTTATACAAAGCGCAGAAGAGATAAAGGATTTTTCTTGTTGACTCAGAACAAAACCATTCATGAGCAAATGGTATAACATCATCTGCCCCCTTTTCCCATGATCCTTCAGCCATCATTACAAAAGTAGAAGGGGACAGGCCACACAAGACTGAGGATCATTTCATATTTTTCTTGGTTTTGTGAGTGATGAGCTTTTGTATACTTAGCTAAATTGGACCTGAGAAAGCAGACATTGCTTGTTGCCAGTATTGTACTTGAAGCTTTTCCAGGATGCTCTTCTGGCAAAGCTTCAGGGGACCCACAGTCACCCATGAAAAAAGGACTTGGAAAGCTCAGTTCCTTTAAAAAAAAAAAAGTCATCTCTGACTTGCTTCTCAAGCCTTTGCCAGTCTAGCTTTGTACCCTATCACTTAACTAAAATGCCTCTGCTGTTTTCATAGTTCCCATTCCTCTTACTCTCTCTCTAGTTTTTAACAGTGAACCACCTGCCCCTCCTGTACACTCATTCTCCTCCCTCAGCTTCTGTGATCCTGACTCCTCATTCTTATGTCTGACCCCCTTTTCAAAAAATCTCCTACTGAATCATCATCCATCTCCTGCCTACTGCCTTTCCCCTAAACTTTTTCCCACCCCTACTCCTATCCCAAACTCTGTCTTTTCCCTCTGGACCTTCTCTTGATGTTCTCATCAGTTCCCTTGGGTTTAACTATCATTTCCATGCAGGTGATTCCCAAATCTATGTATTCAGGCCTCATTTCTCTTCTGAGTTCCAATTTCGCATTACTCATTGCCTTCTGGACATTTCCGCGTGGGTGTCCCGTGGTCATCTCAACCTCAGCATGTCCAAACTGGAACTGATTATCTTCCTCCGTCCTTAACCTAGCCTTCTTTCCCTCTATATCACTACATATATATCACTAGCCTCCCAATCACCTAGACTTGAATCCCCCTCTTCAATTCTTCCCTTTCCTTCACTGCAAATACCCGGTTAGTTGCTGATTCTTGTTTTCCCTTCACAGTATCTCATATATCCATCTCCTTTTTTTCTACTTCTATAGCTTCTCCTAACTTCATCTCTCACCTGAACTATTCCAGTGGCCTCCTTTCTGATCTCCTAGCTTCCATATTCTCTCTTCTCTAATTCATTCTTCACATAACTCAGTTTTCCTAAGGCACACGATTCTCCTGCCCAAGATTCTTCTGTGATCTCCTTTTTGCCTCTCGCCTGTGTTTCCAGACTTATTCATATTTTTCCCCTTCATTAGTCAAACATGCCTAATTTCTGTTTCCTCTAACTCAGCATTCTATCTTCTGCCTCAACACCTTGGCAAAAGCTGCCTCCTATACATTGAATGCACTCCCTTCTCACCTGCTGGAAGCTTCTGGCTTCCTTCAAGATGGATTTTGGGTGCCACTTTGTAGGGAAGTTTTTCCCTCATCTTTCTCTAGTTGTATCTATATCTATTTACTTGTTGCATAGTCCGGTAGAATGTAAGCTCTTTTGAGGGCAGGAACTGTTTTCATCTTTGTTTTGCCAACACCTGGCAAAGTGTCTTGTACTTAGTAGATAATAAATGCTTGTTGAATTTAAATTTCTAAAGATTTAAATGAAAGCATTTAATGAAAATAATTATTTGGAATTCGCCAGTGTAAATATAAGTTCTTTTATAATAGGCTGGTGTTGTATTCTCAAACCCCTTAGAGCCTGCTTGCTTTAAGGTTTGACCAATTATGATTCCTTTTAGGATATAGGCAGAAATATTTAAGATATGTGGAGTTCATCCCTCAGCTATGGATTCTAGTCCTGCCTTTGTTAGCTAGTTAGCTGTATAATTTTGAGTAAGTCTCTTGAGCTGTTTACTCATTTGTAAAATGATTAAGTGATCTCTAAAGGCCTTCCCTATTTTTGAGATTCCTGTGATTCTCAAGTTGATTGTTTACACAGCTAACAAAGCCAGAGACAAGTAGGGTCAATCTGTGTCTCACTGATGGGTTTCCCCTAGTGACAGGTCATAGTGGTGGTTCCTCATTTCTGCCAGAGTTCTGGATCTAGAGATGGTAAAACAAAAGCAGTTGTCACTGCTCTCTCCAAGTTCATTTTCTTACATTTGGCCCGTCATGATGTATCCAAGTTATAACATAGTGACCAGAAAAGGGGGTTATAGATTCAGATGGAAGGACTTCTTTCTCTTTATGTGCATTATGATTCTTTCTTCATGTTTATATATGCCTGTGGAGATAGGGGCTTTCGATAGCTATTTTAATTATTCTCTAACCCTAACTCTGTACATGGGCCTGTTTTAGCAAATGATATAACTCTAGCAGTTTGACAAACCTGTATCTTTTTTCTCCCTCCCTCCTCCCCCCATTTTTGGCATCTAACTCTGTTAATGTATATATTCTCTTACATCTTTGTCTAAAAAAGCTCTGTTGGCTAAACACAAAAAGAATCTTGCTTGAACTCTATCATATATCTGACCCTAACTGAAAATGACTTTGTGTGTGTGTTCAGGCTAAGAGATGGCGATTTGTGGAGCAAGTTCTTTGGGCGGATTCTAAATGCCAGTGGTGAGTCCACCATAGCTGTTCTGAGAGAGCTTAAAGAAGAAACAAGTACGGTGTTTGATGTTTCTTTTCAAAGTCACCTGAACAACGCTTTATGGAAAGTGGGAAGATTGATCAACTCAGGGGTTTTACTCTCCCAACCTGGTGGATAGTCACTATGTCTCCCCTATTCTTCTCCCTACAGAGAAAGGTTGACTTTGCTGTGGAAAATATGAACTGTAATGTGACTTACTTTAGGGCATGTTCTGCTGCACTGGTAACACTTTGGGCCTTTTTTTTTTTGGTAGAAGTTTACTCCTAGCTGTCTGATATTTTTGGATACAATAATGTCACCAGTATTGGCCTCTTTTAGAACTTTTTTAAAGAGCTTCTTTGTTCTAAAACTGCATATGGATACCTTTTACCTGACCTTCACCTGAGGTTTTCCTGTCCCTTTTACTAATGATCATTGTTTGTTTTGTAAAAAATAAAATTGTATTTGGTACTTATATGCCTCTGAAGTTTTAATTTACTTTTACTGGATAAGAAAATCTATGCCATAGCTGTGAAGGTAATTGGTACTCTGACCATTACAAATTATACATCTATAAACTGAAAGTCAACATGGAAAACATCGGTCTTGAAGGCAACACACCTTGATTGAGTACTGACTCTGACATTTATTCTGTCTCTCAGTTTTCACATCTATAAAAATAGGAGTAGTAATGCCAACACTACCTACTTCACATGGTGGTTGTGAGGAAGTGCTTTGTAAAAGTTCAAACACTCATAAAAGTGGACTATCATTATATCTATCCCAAGCTCTAAAAGTTTTTCTGACAGATCAATGAGAACCTGTTACTGCTTTAGATATTAGGAAATATTTATGCTACTATAGTGAAGTATAGAATAAATACTTTGCTCAGCTTCTTGAATTTTACCAAAAATTCATAAATCCCCTTAATTTACCTCTCTGGCCATCACAATATTGATTTCAGTTTTCATTGGTGTAAAATCCAGGAATGTTGCTGCTTTGGGGCCTATGGTTTTTGGATGTGGTATATATAAATAGTTGATTTAAAGGAAAAATCAGCAACTTTGTTGAAACGTCTCATTTTTCTGTGGGTGGGTAAGTGAGTGGGTGGCCTTGGAATAGACATTTTTGCTGGGGGAGAAAGGAATAAAGATAATTTTAGCTCATGGATCATTTTGTAGGTAGGACAGGTATAGTTAAAGCCCATTGGGTTATCCTCTTATCCCCAAAGCCTTCCACTGGGAATAGGTACTTAGTGTTTGTTAAATTGAAGATCTAGTACCTCTCTGCCTTCCCTGCCTAGGCTGCCTACAACCTATCTAGGCTGCTTGATAGCTCACACAGCTTGGATGAGATGGAAATACTGTGTTCCTTCCATCTGCTGCACCCCCCCCCGCCACCGCCACACACACATACCCTATAAACTCCTCCCTCACCCTCCACTGCCATCTGACCCAACATTGTAACCCAAGAACCCCCTGGGGCTTGTTATCTACCACTACCCCTTAGGATTTCTTGGCCTTGACACAGACCCTGCAGCTGGACTCTCTTAATGTGTTGTTTCCCCCAATTAAGAATGTGAGCACATGAGAATAGGAACTATCTTGCATTTTCTATATGTATCCCCAGGATTTAGCACAGTACTTGGAATATAAGTGCTTAATTAATACTTTTCCATTCATTGCATTGGGACACTAGGTTTTGACCAATCAAAAGGCAGCATAGAGGCATAATCCATCAGTGACAAAGAGGGAGGGCAGAGTTCACAGTTTTTGCCAACTTTGCAGGTTGCCAGGGCCCTAATAAAATCTCATGTACCACTGTAGTTGATATTTGGAACAATAACTGACAACTCTTTTATGTAGATATAATTACTAAAAAAGTCAGAATTTTTATATCTGTTTGAACTAGAAATAATTGAAGAATGTGTGCACATAAATGTGTTTATATAGATTAGGTACTTAAAAGGTGGCTTGACCTCAGAGGTGTTATTAAACAAGGAAAATTCAATTTCTCGTTCAAGTGCATAGATTTCTTTATATTTACTTTCACTTTACCAAAATTTACATTTGCATTCAGCTATTTCAGTATTCCCTAATGAAACCCTTTTTTCCCCTTTGTCATACCTTGAACAACTGGTATCATGAGAAGAACACTGGATTTGCAAACAGAAGACCTGGGTTTAAGTCCCAGCTCTTCCACTTAGTATTTGTGTACTAATGGCTTTAACACTCTTAACGTTTCTGGGCCTCAGTTTCCTCGTCTGTAAATTGAAGGGTTTGGATTACATGATTTCTGAGGCTCCTTGCAGTTCTATGATCCTGTGAACTGCTTTGACATATAAAGTTATTGCTCAACTGTTGTAAAAAGCAAATATAAATTACCTCCTTAGATAAATTTAGCTGCCATCTGGTGAATTTTTTAAAAATAATTACATTTTTATTCTGAACTTAAATACCAAAAAAAGAGCATTTCTGTATACATAGCAGAACACAAAGAAGATTCTGTATGAAATAGTCTCCACACTGCTGGCTTTTTTTCTTTTGTTAAGTATGTAATGAATTCTACACATTACTTTTAAAGCTGTCCCACTTAGATGCACAATGAGAGCAAGATTTTTGGACATGGCCAATATGGGATTTGTTTTGCTTAACCATGCATATTTGTTAGAAGAGTTTTATGTGGTTTTGGTTTTGTATTAGGGAAAAGGAAAGTGGGAAGCAAAGAAAATAAATGTTTGTTAGTTAAATACATATATGTATAAAACCACTCCTGTTTGTAACTTCCTTTTGAACCTCCATCTGTTCCCTTCCTTAAAGTTAAAAAAAAATTTTTTTATGCTTCTCTCTCATCACTATTGTTAACTCTCTCTCTCTCTCTCTCTCTCTCTCTCTCTCTCTCTCTCTCTCCCTCTTTCTCTCTCTCTTTCTCTTTCTCTCTCATCCCTATTGCTAATCCTCAACCCAATTAAAAGCCAAGAGAAAGGGAGGAGAAAACAACCTTTGTAACAAATGACAGTCAAGCAAAATGAATCTCCCCCATAGCCATGTCCAAAAACACATATCACTGTACCTTTGTCCATCCCCATTCTGTCCCAGGAAGAGCACCAGACTTCATCATAGGTCCTCTGGGGACATAGTAGGTGATGGCATTGAAAAGCATTCTCAAGGCTTTAAAAGTTGCCTTTCTTTGCCACGTTTCTGTCCTTGTGTAAATTGGTCTGGTTCTGCTCATTTCGCTCTGCATCAGTTTATAACTACCCACAAATTGTTGAAATTGTCTCTTGTCATTGCTCATGGCTTAACATTCCATTGCATTCATTTACCAGGAGACAGCTTGGGGCACAGTGGATAAAGCCATGGACTGAAAGTTGGGAAGACTTGAGTTTAAATCCAGTCTCAGACATTATCTGTGTGACCCTGGCAAATCCCCCTCTGCCTCAATAAAGGCAACTTCAACTATAAAATAGAGATAATGACACCTATTTCACAAAGATTGTCATGAGGATCAAATGAAATAATACTTGCTCAGCCATTCCCCAATTGTCTTAAAATACAGTTTAAGGAACTCTGGTTCACCCCCCCCCCACCCAAATTACAATCGCTCTTTTATTTTCCTCTCAATTTTTTGCTATCAGTATTTTGAAGTTTTTTGTTTGTAACTATGTCCTTCCTCTTCCTCTTAATCTTTCCTCTTAGAGGCAACCAGGGGGTACAGTGAGTAGAGCACTAGCCCTAGAGTCAAGAAGATGAGTTCAAATCTAATCTCAAACACTCAGTAGTATACGATCCTGGGCAAGTCACTTAACCTCTGTTTGCCTCAGTTTCCTCACCTGCAAAATGGGAATAATAGCACCTACCTCCCAGGGTTGTTATGAGGAGCAAATGAGATAATAATTGTAAAAGCACTTAGCACAATGTCTGCCACATGATAGGTGTTTAATAAATTATTTTCAATTCTTTCTTAGCTGCCTTACCTCACCTCCCACCCCTGCTTGTTTCCATTGACACTGATATATTTCCCCACCAACTGTGTGTATATGTTCAGCCCCTTTTGTCCATTTCAGATAAGAGGTTCATCTGGTGTCCATTCCTCTCATGCCTTCCTCCACATTTGTATGCCATTCTTATACTCAACATTTAGGAGAAACTACAAGATCCCCTTCCCTTCCTTCTGTGTAATATATTCCTCCTTTTACTGTATGTCTTCTTTTACTTTCTCAGAATCAAATGAATACTCTAGGACCACTTTAATTATCCTTTGAAGAGATTCATTTTCTTTTCCCTGCATTAGAATGTTAGCACTACATAGGGGCGGCTAGGTGGCGCAGTGAGTAGAGCGGAGTCAGAAGGACCTGAGTTCGGTTCCGGCCTCAGACACTTAATGCACACACAAATGAAAACCTAGCCATGTGGCCTTGGGCAAGTTACTTAACCCCAATTGCCCTCCAAAAAGAAAAAAAGAAAGAATGTTAGCACCACATCATACAACTTCTAATTGTTCAAATAAAATTTACCTGGCTAGATTTCTCTTTAAGTGTTTGCATTTCAAAGTTTTATTTTTCTTATCTCTTGCTTCACTCCAGGTATTCATGTAGTCCTTGTGAAAAATCCATTCTTTTTCCTTTAGGTCTCTGCCTGCAGTTGTTACAGAGTTATTCTCCACTTTGTGTGGGGTAGGGGGCAGAGGAATCTCTGTATCTACAATAGTTTCTTATGCTGATCTCTCTTCCTTGGTTTACTCATCTCTTTAACTTTAATTCCTGACCTTTGACTTTGTGCCAAGGCCAGGCTTCATGTTTGGATTGAGTAATTAGGATTACTTGGTCTCACCCTGCATCACCAGGGCCCTTGTGCTGACTTCAACTTCCTGGTGTTAGGCCTCCCTGGTTCTTTGAGATTCCGAGCAGCACTACATCTTCTAGGCCCTCTAAAACATCTCAGGACAAAGTGATAGGGATCTCAGAGCCCCTGAATGTGGGGTCTGGGGACTTAGACTGAGTACCTCTCTACCATCATGGCCAATGCCTGTCTGTCCCTACCACTTCCTGGCTACTTAAGTCTCTGGCCTGCCTCTGGTTGCCTTGGGAGACTATCAACTTGGGTGCCTGTACTGGTGCTAGCTTTGCTTATGGCCACCTTTTCCCATCTGCTAAATTGTTCAGTGCTTATTCTTGGCCAAGATGCTACTAAAATCAAATCTGTTCTTCCTATGGGGGAATTTAGTTCACGAAGCAATGTGGGAAAAAATGTCTAAAGAAGTAACTTGATTTGGAATCTGACCTTGGCTCCCCATTCTTCCCTTGGTGGTAGAGCAATAAGAACCCTTGACCTGTGCATGTCTTAGCAGGGAGTGGTCTCTTTGGCTAAGGTTAAGTACTGAGTGTCCATTTTGCCAGTGTTAAATTGCTTAAGTCTTATTTTCCATTGTAAACTTCAGTTGATTGTTTCACTGTCTTATTGAGTGGGTGATGTAAGGGAGGGTCCCCTTAGAAAAACTAAAAAGATAAAATCATATTTTCAGGCCTGGAAGGGACTTTAGAAGCATCTAAGTTCTCATTTTATAGATGAGGAAAATGGACTGGAGAGGTTAAGACTTGGCCATGGTCACACAGCTAGTGTTAGAGGCAGATTTTACTTAGGTCTTCCTGACTAAAGCTGGTGCTGAACTATATAAGAGTTATCCATTTCTTTCCCACAATCGTGTGTGTGTGTGTGTGTGTGTGTGTGTGTGTGTGTGTGTGTGTGAGTATGCATAGTTCGTTGGTATAGACAACTAATTTGCTTTACCACAGCAAATCTTCATCACTTCTGTAACTTGTAGTCTTAGAGTTGCCTGGGTACAAAGAGGTTGAATGTTTGTCCATGGTCACACAGCCAGTTTGTATTGAAGTGAGACTTGGACCCAGGAAGGATTTTCTGGAATCCAAATCTGGTTCTCTATCCACTATGTCACACTGCCTTTCACCACAAACATGTCCTCACTAGAGGTGGATCAGAAAATAGTAACAGATTTCAGTATCAGGATCCAATCATTGCAAACTTACATGCTGTTAGATTCCCCTGATACAAGACACTTTTGTTTCTAGACATATAACTAAATGCATAGCTCCCTTGAGATAAATGTGACTCTGAAAAGTGAAGATGTTTATCTCTTAATTAAGACAACTTTGGACTGTTGCTAGGCTGCCCACCTGAAGGAGGTAGAAAAGCTTAACATGTGGCTTTCAAATGGTTCCAGGTAAAATGGTCTTTAGGATGTCACCTGGATTTAGCAAAGCTAGGAAGAAAGCAGTTCTTTCTTATCCTGTTATATATAAAGAGGAAGAATTCCAGCTTGATTGTAGTAATTCTAATGTAATTAGAGCCTATCTGAGACTCTTCAGGAGTGAGGAAGTTCCAAGAAAGACACTTCATCTTGGCAAATTAATGACCAGTCTGATTTTTTTTAACCACAAGGTCAGCTGGCCAGAAGAAGTATCCCTAGAATCTAGTACTTAATTGTTCCACAATCTCCAAAACCTTAGCGTTTCCAATTAATAAATGAGCAAAGGACATCAACAGGCAGTTTTTATAGGAAGAAATCCAAATTTTAAATATCCATATGAAAAAATACTCCAAGTCACTAGTTAGAGAAATGCAAACTAGAGCAACCCTGAGGTTCTACTTCAAGACAAAATTAACCAAAAAAGGAAAATAATATATATTGGAGAGACTACAGGAAAACAGGCACATTAATGTTTTGTTGATAGAGCTATAAATTGGTATAGCCATTCTGGAAAGTAATATGGAACTATGAACAAAAGCTTACTAAACTAGGTATCCTTTGACTCACCATTACTAGATTCATACCCAAAAGAGATCAAAGAAAGAGGAAAAAAGACCCATATATGCAAAAATATTCACAGCAACTTTTTCTGTGGTGCCAAAAATTGGAAACTAAGGGGATGCCCATCATTTGGGCAATGACTGAACAGGTTATTGCATAAAGTAGTAGAACCCTATTGTACCATAAAAAAATGATAAAGGGAACAGTTTCAGAGACATTTGGAAAGACTTGTATGAACTGATGCAGAATAAAATGAGCAGACCTAGCTGGAATAGTTGTTAGAGCCGTAAACTTGGAGTGAGGAAGACCTGAATTTTAGTCCTTCCTCAGACACTTACTAGCTATTTGAACCTGGTCAAGGCACAACCTCATCTGTAAAATCAGGAAAATAATAGCACCTTTCTCACAGGAGTTATTATGAGGATCAAATGAGATAACAAATATCGAACACTGCAATTTTTTAAAAAATCCTTAAGTTCCTACTATGTATCTATCAGACACAAAGATAAAAATGAATAGCTTTGTCCTTGAGGAAATTACATTCTAAGGAGACAGGGAAGATAAAATAAAAATTCAGTCATCTACACAAAATTGATACTAGGTAATTTTGGGGGTAAGGTACTAGCAATCAGGAAAAGCCTCACATGTAGGTGAGTGTGTGAGCTATAGTATTCCCAGGAATTTTCATTTGGGGATCTCTTTCAAGAGGTGATTGGTGGATTCTTTCAATTTCTATTTTACCTTCTGGTAAAATCCAAGAAATCAGGGCAGTTTCTTGAAATGTGACATCTAGGGGCACCTAGGTGGCACAGTGAATAGGGCATTGGCCTAGAGTCAGGAAGACCTGAATTCAAATCCGGCCTCAGACACTTAACACACACACACACACACACACACACACACACACACACACACAAAAAAAAACCCTAGCCTCGTGACCTTGGGCAAGTCACTTAACCCCAATTACCCTCCAAAAAGCAAAAAAAAAAAAAAAAGCAGAATGTTTGATTATTTTAGGGGCGGCTAGGTGGCGCAGTGAATAGGGCACTGGCCCTGGAGTCAGGAGTTCAAATTCAGCCTCAGACACTTAACACACACACATACCACTCTCTAGCTATGTGACCTTGGGCAAGTCACTTAGCCCCAACTACCCTCCCCTCCCCCCTCCAAAAAGCAAAAAATAAAAAATAATAATTAAAAAATAAAGAAATGTGATGTCTCAGCTCTATTTAAAAAATCAATAATTCTTAAATCATCTCTCAATCTATTTTTCAGGTCAGTTGTTCTTCCAATGAGAGAGTTCACATTTTCTTCTATTTGTTTTCTTCTGAATTTTTGTTTCTTGGAAGTCTCATAGAATCATTAGCTTCCATTTACCCAATTCTAATTTTTAAGGGATTTTTCTTCAGTGTGCTTTTGTACCTCTTTTTCCATGTGACCAATTCTGGTTTTTTGTTTAAGCGATTTGTTTGGTTTTGAGTTGGGTTTTTTTTTTGGGGGGGGGGTGCATTTCAATAGTTTTATTAACATCATGGGACTTAAGTTACTTCAGCCAACTTAAGTTGGAATTGATGAATTAGAAAGGGATTTCGTCAGTGAATCAGGTATTTAGAAGTAACTGAAGAATGCATCTGCAAAATGCTTTACAAAAATGATGATTTGTCCACAACGTGGTGTCAAAGGGGAATTTAAGCTAGTTATAGTTATTATGGAAGTTAAACTTTAACAAGGTCATTTATACTGCCTCAAAGACTAGAAACCCTGACTATACTAAGGAGCATCATATCATTTTTCTGAAGTTGATCTGTTTTGATGTGAACTTGCATCACAATACAAATAAAATCAATTAAAGTCAGTTACACCTTGCCATCAATACTACCTATAATCAGTATACCAATCCAGATACGCCTAGATTGGATCAGTATTAACTGTGAATTCCCCTAGAGTCTCCCATCCTTATTCTATGTTAGGGTTTCACATCTGAGTTTTAGTTTTTACAAACACGCCTCAAAGAGGATCATAATTTAGTCCTGAACACATTTCCAACTGCAGCACACATAATCAATTTCCAACTATAGCTTGTTTTCCCCTCAAGTCCTAAAACATCAGTGCTAACCTAGTTGCTGTGTTTCAGGCTTCACAGCTTAAATCCATTCAAATATTGGAGTCCACGGTTCTGATGTGAAATAAGCCTTCAAAATAGTTGAATCTCTTCACCATAAGAATCCTATTAAGACCCAGTTCCAGGGATTGTTGGAAGATAACCAGTTCTGTAACTATGCTTCAGCTCACATTCAGTACTCTCAGGCACAGCCCACTTCAACTTCTGAACATCTGGTTTAGAACACTTGTTTGATGAGTATTCAGTTAGGCACTTTGTTTCTGCCACAAGGTCAGATCTCTGTAATGTATCTTGGAATGTTTCTGGAGACATTCTACTCCTTCTGTCAGTTCCATAAATTATATCTAAAAATTCTATAAATTTTTGTGCTTGAATCTCTAGTGCAATTATAGACAAAGCCAATAGGCATTTGCTTTGCTTTAGAAGGATTTGCTTTAGAAAATATAATCCTACTGGGGCATACCTTAAGTGGAACTTCTGGTCTTTCAAAACTAATGTTCTTTCTCCTTTCAAATGGTGAGTTTGCATGAATGAGTAAATAATAGAGCTGTAGAAACTGAAAGGCAACAGCAGCACACCTTCTCTAATCCAATCTTTTCCATTCTCATTGGGTAAGAAACTGAATTTTTATTGGTCTATTTGGACTGAATCAGTAACTGATGGGATATTTCTGTCTTCCTATACAGCTGTATAGAAGCAACTTAATCCCTCATATCCAAGATGTTTGATCTGTACCTTCATTCTGGATAGAAATCTGTCCATTTGGGGCGGCTAGGTGGCACAGTGAGTAGAGCGCCGGCCCTGGAGTCAGAAGGACCTAAATTCAAATCAGCCTCAGACACTTAACACTTACTAGCCATGTGACCTTGGGCAAGTCACTTAACCCCAATTGCCCTCCAAAAAGCAAAAAAAAACAAAAGAAAGAAATCTGTCCATTAAATTCACAGCTGGAGGGGCAGCTAGGTGGCCCAGTAAATAGAGCACCAGTCTTGGAGTCAGGAGGACCTAAATTCAAATTAGCCTCAGACACTTAACACTTACTAGCCATGTGACCTTGGGCAAGTCACTTAACCCCAACTGCCCTGCCTTCCACCCTCCAAAAAGAGGAAACAAACAAACAAAATTCACAGCTGGAGAAAATGTCTCTGTGAAAACCAAAGAGCTGAGTTAGGTCTTTCACTTCCAAGTCCCTCAGTCTTGCAGTCATCCAGAGGCCATTATCACGAGCAGATTCAATTAGTCTCAAGCCACAGACCTTTGGCTAACTTATGGACTCTTATTCCAACAGAACATTCGGCTGGTGCAGCAGTTTCTGAGCTTCAGTTGTTACCAGTGCCTCTATCATCTTGAGCTCCTCTTGGAGGCTCTTCCAAGCCTCCACTCTGGGGCCTGTCCTCTCCTTACCCTGAAAAATTAGTCTAAATGTACCAGACCACTAGGGAACTATGTGGTGGAGAGGAGAGCCACCTGGGAAGTGGGGTGGCAGGGCGAAGATGATGGAGGGGGTTTCTCCCAATTCTATTTTTAAAGGAGTTATTTTCTATAGCAAATTTTTATACCTCTTTTGCCACTAGGCCAATTTTGTTTTTTAAGATGTTATTTTCTTCAGTATTTTTTGTGCCTCTTTTACCAAGCTGTTAATTCTCTTTTAATATTTTTTTTGTGTGTCACTCTCATTTCTTTTCCCAATTTTTTCTTCTTTTTTTATCTTTTTTTTTATCTATTTCTTTAACTCTTCCAGGAATTCTTGGATCCTATATGTCTTGGTCTTCTCTGCCACTGTAGTGACTTTTTATGGTCAAGTTCTTTTTTTGTTGCTTGCTTATTTCCCCACCCTATTTCTTGACCTTGAACTTTAACATGTTAAATTGGGTTCCAATCACCTGGAGTGGGGAGGCACTGTGCCAAGCTTCAGGCTTTTTTGTGCTGCTGTTTTCAGAGCTAGTCCCAGGGTCCACAAGTTTTCAATGTTTCCAAGGTGGTGTGATCATGGGAGAGATGTGGTCACTGTTTTCCTGGTTGGTTATCTGATCATTACAAGCAGGAAGGGCCTCTGTTCTCCAGCAGCTACAAGCACGAGTGCTCCTCTCTTCCCTGGAATTGTGACTGGGAACTGCTTATGGGCAGCAGGGTTGCCAATCGGAGCCAGCTGCACCTAGTGCCAGCAAAGGATCCACTGTAATCTCTCACTTTGCAAATCTTAAAATGCTATGTAAATGTCATCATTAGTATTATCATCACTATAATAACATTACAAAGACAACTTTGAAAGTCTTAATAACTTTGATCAATGCAATGACCAACCACTATTCCAAGAAGTCTATTGATGTTGCCTCCTGGCAGAGGGATAAAGGACTCAATGCAGAAGAGATGTGAACTTTTGAGCATGGCCATTAGGGAAATTTCTTTTGCTTAACTGCTTATTGATCACAAAAATTTTGTGATTTATTTTTCAAAGGTTGGGATGTAGGAGGAGGGAACAGGAAGGCAGGAAGAAGAGAAATGCTTTTTCATTGAAAAAGTATTTTTTCTTAAAGAAAAAAAATTAAACTACTATGGCAAACTAAACTTAAAAAAAACCCAAACCTTAAAAAAATTAAGAGTAACCTCATCAATTCAATGCTCAGCCTAGCATTCAGAACCCTCCTTAATCTGGCTCTCACCTCCCCTTTTATGGTTTCCATTACAGTCATATTAGTTTAGAAGCTATTCTTCTATATAAACAACATTCCTACTCACCTCTTTCCCTTTGTACAAGTGGTCACCCACATCTAAAATACTCTCCCTTCACACCTCTTTTTTGTAGATTCTAGACTTCCACGACTCAGGGACACCTCCTATGTGAAGACTTTCTTGATCGCCCCCCAACCTCATTTTCCATTTATTAGTACCCTTGCCCTCATGAAATTACTCCACATATACATCCATATGGGCTTGATCCCCCCTAGTGTAAGTAAGGATTTTTTATCTGTGTATTCCCATTGCCTAGCACAATGCCTGGAACAAAGGTGGTGTTTCATAAATATTTCTTATATTAAATGAGAGAATCCTAATGTAAACTTTTTATTTAACTGTTTCAACATTCAGGAACACCTAGGTAAGTAGGAGGTATCATACAGTTTTAGGTTTGGCTCATGTATTTGTTTTGCTGCTGCCTTCTCTCTGATATGATAGAAGGAGTTGCCTCCACACCCTCAAATGTCATGGCTCCAATATGGTTGGTTGTTACCTATGGTTTTGTAGTTGGGGCTTTAAGCCTTAATAACAATGGGGAATGAGAAAGACAGATTCAGAGAAAAGAGGACCAATAGTCCACAGAATATAAAATAATCTAAAAGGTCCCATGGAATTTGAGCAGAGAGGAGATTGAATTTTAAATCTGCCTAATATAAACTCAAACAAGAATTTTGAGTTAAGTTTAAGGAACACCAGAATTAAACCACACCCAGAATATTGAAATAGATTCCAGCAACAGAGGCCTAGAACAGCCTTAGGCAAATTTACCTAGTGTAACTGAATTCTAAGCAGGCATGCAGCTTTTAAAGAATTTAGGCTTTGGCCGTTACTATTAATCTATCTCTACAATTAAAGAGTTTGAAGAAAGAGTATTAAAATTTATTTTGACTTTTGCATGACTAAGAAAAATGCAGTGAGGAAAAAAAAGGAAACATTTTACTGGGGAAAAATCTTTGCATCAAATATACCTGATAAGGGTCTAATAACTAAGAATTATGGGGATACAAACATGTAAACCCAAGACCCATTCTCCAGTTGATCCAAAAGATGTGAAAAAATGGTTCCCAAAAGAACTACAAACTAGGAATGAATGATTATATAGAAAACATCCCTTTCTAACATTATCCTTGTTTCTGTCAAGGGTAACACCATTCTTCCATGTTTACAATCCCAGAATGATCCCCAACTCTTCACTCTCCCCCCACCTCCAATTAATTGCCAATTCTCATGGATTCAATCTCTATAGCGTCTCATAAATCTAGCCTCTTACTCCACTCATTCAACAGCTACCTCCCTTATTACTTCTCACCTATGCTATGGTCACTTTCTGTTAGTCCCCCTACCTCCATCACTCTGCACTCCAATCTATCCTACAGTCAGTTACCAAAGAGACATCTATGAAGGACAGATCTGGCCTGCCTTTTATCTGATCAAAAAATTCAGGCCTCCTTTTGCCTCTAGGATCAAATGCAAATTCCTCTTTGGCTTTTGACGTTCTTCCCTCTCTGACTTAAGCCTACTTTTCCAGCTTTATTATATATTACTCCCCATCTGTAAATGCTATGGTCTATCCAAACTGACCTTCCACACATGCATAATGCAATTCCCATCTCTGTCCTTGCACAGGTTATTCCCAGTGCCTGGAGTGCACTCCCTCCTCACCACCATTAGACTGTGCTTCATGAAAGAAGAAGGTAACTTTGCTTTTTTTTTTGTATCCCCAGTACTTAGCAGGTGCCTGGCACATAGTAATAAATGCTTTAATAAATGCTTGTTGATCTGACTTAACATCTACCTCTTAAAATCTTTAGCTTTCTTAAAAGCTGAGTTCAAGCACCGCCTCCTCAAGACTTTTCCTAATTCCCACATCTGCTAGAGTCTCTCCTGGACTCAAAATTACATTTACTTTCTATATGGATTGTGTTTACTCTAGTCTCATTTGCTAGATCTTCCTCTAGTTCATACCTGTCCCGCAAAGCTCTGCCCTGAGCCCTCTTTTCTGCCTCTACACTTTCATTCAGTGATCTCATCAAGTGATTTCACTCACTTGGTGATCCTGCAATTTTGACTATGATCTATTGCAGATCCAGCCCTAACTTCTCCAACTGCCTATTAGATATGTCAAATTGGATGTTCCATTACCGTCTTAAACTCAGCATGGCTAAAAATGAACTCATTATCTTTTCCCCTAAACTTTCCCATCTTCCTTACTTCTCTATTATGGTTGAGGAATGTCCTCTAGGCTCTAGTTGTTTGTCAAGTCCTGTCATTTTCACCTTCGTGACATCTCTCATATACACCCTCTTCTCTCCTCCCACCACCCCTGCAGGCCCTCATCACTAGACCTGCAGTAGCCTGCTGTTTGGCCTCCCTGCCTCAAGTCTTATCCCCACTCAAATCTGTCCTCCACTCACCTGTCAAATTCATCTTCCTAAAGCACAGGTAATGTCACACCCCTCTCTCGCATTCAAAAAACTTCAGTGTCTCCCTATTAACTCCAAGATCAAACATAAAATCTTCCATTTGACTTTTAAAGCCTGACCCATTCTTGCCTTTCCAATCTTCTTACATGTCACTCTTCTCCACAGACTCTGTGATCCAAGGACACTGGTCTCCTTCCTGTTCCTCTCACAGGACACTCCATCTCCAGACTCCAAGTTTTTTCAATGTCAGTCTCCCCTGCCTGGAACTCTCTCTTTCTTCATTTCTGCCTTTTCAAATTGCTGGCTTCCTTTCAGTCTCCTGATAAAGTCCCATCTACAAGAAATCTTTGCAAGTCTTCTTTAATCTTGGTGCCTTCCTTCTGAGACTACCCCCAATATAACCTGTATATTCCTCGTTTGTACATAGTTGTAGGCATATGGTCTCTTCCATTCAACTGTGAGCTCTTAAAAAGACAGGAACTGGTTTTTGTCCTTTTTGTATCCCCAGTATTTAGAAGAGAACCTGACACATAGTAGATGCTTTAAGAGAGCCTAGTTTTGAAAAAGATGCTAGGTTAGTTTAAAAGATGTTAGTTCATTGACTAGCTTTTTGTATATGTATATGTTATTTCATTGGATAGAATGTAAGCTGCTTGAGCTTATTGTTTTGATATTGTTTTGGTTTTGTTTCTGCAAGATGTAGCACAGTTCTTTGCACAAAGTAGGTCTCTTACTAAAAAATTTTAAAAGTATGATATAGAGAGTGCTGACCTTGAAGCCAGGAAGTCCTTGGGTCAAATCCACCTCTGACTCAAAACAAATCACTTAACCTCTCAGTGTTTGAGGCCCTAAGTGTCAGACACAGCCACCAGCTGAAAGCAGCCCCCAACACTCTGGAGAGGAGCCTAACCAGATCATTAAAATATAATTGGGAAGTATTTAACAATTAAATAAAAATGTGCTAAAACATAGATGATGTTAATGTGTGCTTTTCTGAGTGAATATGTGTGGCACTCAGGATTCCTTAGGTACAGTTCAGTGGATGTGTTTCTGATTGACTTTGACACCTGTGTTAAGTCTCTCCGAGTCTAAGTTGCAGAGGTGGTGACCTGCATTGGTAGAAGGAGTTTCTCACCAGGGAGCTCTTTTATCGATGAAATCACAGGTTCAGCCCTGATTCCTATTCCTAATAAATGCTTGCCGCCTGAATGAATCACTAATAATAGAAGCCAAATCAAAATAACTCTGAGGCTTCCCTCTCACACCCAGAAAATTGGCAAAGGTGACAGAAGAGACAAGTGGCCTGTGCTGGAGGGGTTTCAGAAAGACGGACCCTCTAACATCATCGGTGGGGATACAAATTGGTCAACCATTGAAAGGCAATTTGGAATTCTGCTTTATTAAAAATGACCAGAATGTACATACCCTTGACCCAGAGATCTCACTCCTCAGCATAAAGTAGAATCCCAAATTGATATATGCATACATACATACATACACACACATACATACATACATATAACATATATATATATATATATATATATGTACCTCATCTTAATAGATGGTCTCCATGAGTTTCTATGGGTCAAAAAGCCCTTTTTCACCTCCTGGCCAACTTTCTGATGATATGCCTTTAAAAACAAAGCCAGGCTGGTCTTTAGATGACAGTATATTTTTGGAACACTGACCAAACCTTTCCACCCTTCCAGAACCTGCTGCTTTTGGTCTCCACTGGCATAAACTTCAAAAATTCAGGGTTATCTCCACATAACAATAAAGCATCAAAATATCAAAGACTTTAATGAGGGAGTGTGTGTGTGTATGTGCATATACATATAAATCTTGTGTTCCATCAGAATTAATTTTTTCACCAATTATATATAAGGGTGCAGCTAGTACCTGGTGTGGGGAAGATTCCTCTTCATTTAGCCTCAGACACTTACTAGCTGTGTGATCCTGGGCAAGTCACTTTTTTGCCTCAGTTTCCTCATCTGTAAAATGAACTGGAGAAGGAAATGGCAAACTGCTCCAGTATCTCTGCCAAGAAAACCCCAAATGGGGTCATGAAGAGTCAGACACAACTGAAAAAATGACTAAACAACATTACATATAAGCTCCCATAGTAACCTTAAGCATTGAACCTACAGATATTTTGTTTTAGTAATCGCCCTGAGATTTCATTCCAGTGCCATGCACATTGTGGGCACTCAAATGGAATGAAACAACACATAAACAACAGCTACATTCAAGAATTATAGATTCTATCGTGAGTGCCCCTGGTCTGAATCCCTAACCTCACATTCTTGTTCACAATGTCACTTATTAGTGAATAAAGCACCAGCCCTGGAGTCAGGAGGACCTGAGTTCAAATCTGGCCTCAGACACTTAACATAAAACTAGCTGTGTGACCTTGGGCAAGTCACTTAACCCCAATTTTCCTAACTTCCCCCCTCCAAAACGCAAAAAGAAAAATCTAAAAAAAAAAAACCAACACAAAAACTCAATGTCACTTGTTTTCTCTATATTCTTTTAGCCTATTGATATGAGATCCGCTGTAGGAGTACTTCCAGGGTAATCATCCCTCCCACCTTCCATTTTGCCCTAAAAAACAAACAAACAAATGAAACTCCACTTATTTTCTTGTAGCTGGCTAGTGACAAAAATCAGAACTCATGCCCAGGCCTCCTGATTCCTACTGCATTATCCCCACCGTGCTGATGGTGACAGCATATCCTGTATCCTACAATGTGACCTTACAATACTTGTCATGGTGTATATTGTTTCAATTTATATAGGGACTCATGCTTTCTAAGTAGTTTCCTTCTTCCCCTCCCCCCACATGGACATTAGATGGAAACACTAAACACCTATATTTTATGAGCTCATTAACACACTTTATTAAACCATTTGATGTGATGGTTTCATTATGTAGCTGAAGTGAACTTTGCCCTAAATAATTGTTCCTGCCCTGTGATGAAAAAATACTCAGCTCATCTTTTAAAAACAAAAACCAGAAAGCAAATGCCCAGTAAAATGAGTAAACATTAAAATGAGGATTCAGTTGGAGAGAGAAAAGATAGCAAAGGCAATCTGGTAACCATGAAATTCAGAAAATAAGAGACTTATTAACAAGAATTTCTTAAGCATTGCTGGGGATACAAAGATGAGAAACACAGTCCCTGTCCTCAGGGTTGCCTCCCAACGGGGAAAAATAGCAACTAAAGGCTGCCTGAAAGGCATTTATTTGTAGGTGCTTCTGTGTATAAGATCAGGAATGTATTCCTGATGCAAAGACTAATAATATCGGAGCCAGTGTCAGGCTTGTAGAAAGAGCTATGCATCGTTGGTAGAGCTATGAATTGGTTGAGGGGTGGAGAACCTGTGGCTGCAAGGTCACATGTGGCCCTCTAGGTCCTCAAGTGCGGCCATTTGTCTGATGTGGCCTTGTTCCCCACAGGTTCCCCACTCCTTACCATCCAACCAGCACAGGAAAACCATTGGAATGATACAAAGAAGGTGACAAAAACTCTCGTATGCTTTGACCTAAAGATTCCACTTCTAGGTAATACACTCCAAGGAGGTCAATGAGAAAAAAGAAAGGTAACCCTACAAGACCAAAATATTTACAGCAGCACTTTTTATAGTAGCAAAGAACTGGTAACAAAGTTTATTTATGTTCCTCTGTTGAAGAATGGCTAAACAGCTATGGTACATGAATGTAATAGAATATTTCTACGCTGTAAGAAGTTAGTATGATGACAAGAGAATCCTGAGGAAATGTATATGGACTGATACAGAGTAAAGTAAACAGAATCGGGAGAACACAGGACACAATCACTGCCCCAATTATAACTGTTAAAAAAGCAATAAATTAAAACAGAAAGCTGGGAAAGTATAATGAACAAGCTTGTCTCCAAAGAATAGATAGAAGGGACTTCCATCTGTTTCTTGGCAGAGCTGGAGGACCGTGTGGGTGAGACAATGCATATAATGTCAAATTTTCTATATGTTTGTTAGTTTTGCTGAACTGGTTTTTTTAATTCTTTTATTGGGTGGGAGGGGAATGAGGGAGATATTGGAAAATGTGGTTGATAGGCTAGAGATGGGGACTGGATCTGTCATTTAATTGTTGATATGGGCAATTTCCAGATAAAATTTCCTTCACCAGTGCAGGTTGGCATCTTCTCAGCAATTTATATTCTTAGATGGTTTAAGTGACTTGTCCAGGGTCTCCTAGTACACACGTACACACACACACACACACACACACACACACACACACACACACACACACATATATTTTTATATACATATATATGTCTTGGAGGCAGGAATTGAAACCAGGTCTTTCTAACTCCAAGACTGGTTCTCTATCCACCATGTCCTAATGCATTTATGCTACTGTTACTGTGAAACAAACAAAACCAATACCCATAGAAACTGAATGTACAACAAAGAATCCAATCCATTAGATAATGGCCGTTGAAAGAATAGCCACTGAATCCTGGAGCCTAATGATCAGAGAAGATCAGTTATTTTGGGTAAAGGAGAAGAATCTACAAAGGCCACCTTCTAAGAATCAAAAAAACTTGAATTTAAAAGGTCTATTACCAAGATCAGTCACTGCTCTCAGAAGATTTCTTTACTTAGCTTTCTATTTAATCCATCTCATTTTAAAAATGAAATTGTTTACAAAGCAAACTTCCTTTCCACAAATAACTTTTGGCATCTCACTTACTGTGAACAGTGAGACTGGCTTCTGGTCTGGTTATCCTGGATCATATCCTGTCTGATTTCAGTGACTTTATATGCTTTTGGAGGAAGATTATTCTCTCTCTCTCCCCCAAAAAACCTCTAAAAGAGTTTATTGGACACATTTATGTTTCAGGTCTTGTCCTAAACAACTGAGATAGCAAGAACATTAATCTTCACTCAGTTCCATGGTCCAGAAGGCCCTCTAATCCCAATCAGCCATCCTACACATTTCTCCTCCTTCTCCCTTCCTCTCTCTCTCTCTCTCTCTCTCTCTCTCTCTCTCTCCATTACCCTTTCTTTTTCCCTCTCCCTCTCTCCCACATCAATTTATAGAGAGTTTAAACAGGATAATAATATAATAATAATATAATATATATAATATAATAATAATAATAATAACTGTTGCTATTCAGTCATGTCTGACTCTTCATGATCCCAGGGTTTTCTTGGCAAAGATACTGGAGTGGTTTGCCATTTCCTTCTCCAGTTCATTTTACAGATGATGAAACTGAGGCAAACAGGATTAAGTGACTTACCCACAGTCACATAGCTAGTAAATGCCTGAGGCCAGATCTGAACTCAGGAAGAGCAGTACTTCCTGATTCCAAGCCCAGTGTTCTGTCCATTGAGTGTCCTGTCTGCCCCAGAATAATAGCTAGCTAGAATTTAAATCGAATTCTGTAAGGTTTACAAAGCGTTCTTCTTATATCATCTTATTTGATACTCACAGCCCTGTTAGGTGCTATCATTGTTATCATGGTCTCCATTTAGAGATGGAAATCAAAGAGGTTAAGTGATTTGCCCAGTATGACCCAGCTAATAGCTGTTCGAGGAAGAATTTGAACTCAGATCTTCCAGACTCCAGGTCTAGGACTCTATCCACTGTATTACCTATACAAATCAATATAAATATCCTCTGTGCTTGAAAAACAAATGAACAAAAAACATGAAAGTGCTTATTATGCTACTGGGGAAATGGCATTTGTTTGGCCATTTAATGTTATGTGGGTCACTATCATTTTATGAAATGGAAAATGTCTCTAGAGAGAGATGAGACTTTTCCTCCTTCACATACCCAAATTCTAAGACATGCTTGCTTTTTTTTTTTTTAATCCTGAAAGAAGCTAAAGGCTTGCAAGTGGGTTGGATGATTTGCCTGATAATATTCTAAACAAGCCTTAAGGCAAAAAGCTAGTTCTGATATATGGTTTACCATACTGTACAAATCTACACCCACCCACCTTAATTCTGTTTGTGAACAAACATGTCTAGTGGATTTGGGGAGTGAATTCTAGTCTCTCTCTTCTCTGATCCATCCTATACACAGACACAGACGCATGCACACACACACACACACACACACACACACACACACACACACACGCCAAAATCTACCTAAAGTACCAGAGGGACCATATCAGTTCCCTCTTCAAGAAACTCTGGTCTTTGGATAAAGGAACCTATCCTAGTGCCTCTAGGATAAAATTTCCACTTTTTAGTTTGACTTCCCAATCCTACCTTTCCCAGTCTGCCTCCAGCCTATTTCACTTTTGAGTCATTTGGGTCTTATCTATAGCACCTTCTGTCCCAAATTAGGTGACTTGGCTTCTCATTTTCCTAAAATTCCATTCACCCTGATTGTACTCCTTCTATAAGGTGAGTGGTGTCCTTATTTACTTGGGATCTAGTTTTACTTTTGGTCTAAATCCATCTCCCACCATCCCCTACAGTAAGTGACATCTCAGAATATTTTTTAAATATTTAGGGAGGGGGTTGGGAAGGCTCTGAATCTGTGATTTCATTAAGTGATTTCCCCAGCATGGGAAACTTGGCATATCATCTGTAGGTTACCGTCTTAGAGAGCTGCCCAGGGCACTGAGGGTGACTCTTACCCAACCAGTATGTATCTCGGCAGAGCTTCAGCCAGATTCTTCTGAATCCAAGTCCAGCCTTGTGTCTGTTATAAGAGGTTGCCTCACTTGGAACATAGCCAAACAAAAAAAGCAGTGAAATATTTTTGAGCCTCTATCATGTTCAGGGCAATCTGATAGATAAGCTCTGTGTGTGTGTGTGTGTGTGTGTGTGTGTGTGTGTGTGTGTGTGTGAGACACAAAGAAATATAATGATCCTTTCCCATGACGTTCATTATAGATTGACTGATTCATTATAGTCCAGTTGAATAGACAAGACGTAAACCTTTAAACATAGAAGTGATGAAACAGTTTAACAAATGTCATAAGGCAGTACATCAAATGACTAGTATATTCCTTGCCCCTAAAGCAGACTCAGAAAGAAAGAAGGGGTTGGATTTGGTAGGCAGGTATGGGCCCCCTCAGATGTTTGTCAGCCTCCAAGAGACATCTGGTGGTCCAGTGGATAAAGCGCTACACCTGGAATCAGGAAGCCCTGAGTTCAAATCTGGCCTCAGCCACTAATTGTTTCACTCTGGGCAAGTCACTTAACCTGTTTGCCTCAGTTTCCTCATCTATAAAATGGGAATAATAATAGCACCAACCTCCTGGAATGCTGTGAGATCAAATGAGATAATATTTATGAAGTACTTAGAGTAGTGTCTGACATATAGTAGGCGCTTAATAAATGCATATTCTCTTCTCCTTCCATGAGATTTTGAACCAGGTGTATCTGGATGGAAGCCTATGTCCCTGTCTACCACAATGCCCTGTATATCATAGGGGCTCCAAAAAGCAGTTACTCAATAAAGGAGAGAACATTGTGAAATGAGGTCACATCTAGGGGGCTTCATGGAGGAGGGAAAAAATAAGGAAGATGAATAATGAATAATTGAAGCCCAGTAGGATTGGGGGAGAGATAGATAGGAGAAACATTGGGGTCTTTCTAAATAGTTTTTCAGTCTCTTTGGGAAAGATCCAGGGAACTGCTTTATTTTTTTTTCTGACTGAGCTTTCCCATAAACTCATTTACCAAAAGCCTTCAGAGAAGAAACTGAGATGGTAAAATCATAGGGTTAGATCTGGAAGGTTGTCCAATCCATTTTGCAGATGAGGAAACCAAGGCCTAGCAGTGTCAAATGACTTGTCCAAGGTCACAAAGGCAGTAAGTAGCAAAGCCAGAATTTTGAACTCAGGTTCTCTGACTCCAAAATGAAAGCTTGTTCCACTGAACCATGGTGAGCTGTGGTAAGAAGGACCAGGTTCCTGTAAACCCAGGGTGAAGGATAAGCATGGGTGCTGATCCTTCAGTAGGAAAGACTCATACTGGTATTTGACATGTCTGGTTTAACTAGTTTCTGAACATGTGCTTACATTGGTCTTTATAATCTAGAGTAGTTCCTGGATCAAGGGTGTGGAATACAGGTTGGATTCAGTCAAAGGGCCACACTTAAGGACCTGAGGCCTTGAGGCCACAGTCTCCCCTCACCCTGTAGAACAAGGGTTCTCTGTCATTATTTGTGTCATTGACCTCTCTAATTGTCTGGTGAAGCCTCTGAACCCCATCTGAGGATCATGTTTCCAAATGCATGAAATAAAAAGCATAAGATTACAACAGAAACCAAATATATCAAAATTAAAATGCAATTTTTTTCTTTCTTTTTTTTTTTTTGCTTTTGGGGGGGCAATTGGAGTTAAATGACTTGCCCAAGGTCACATGGCTAGTAAGAGTTAAGTGTCTGAGGCCAGATTTGAACTCAGCCGCCCCGCAATTCTTTTTCTATCCATGTTCACAGACCACCAAAATCTAAGAACCACTGCTTTAGACTAAAACCAGGCCTTTGCCCTGCCTTCCTTCTTTCTTTCTTGTATGAAGTGTTTGGTTCCATCCGGAGCACTTCAGTTGTGCCCACCAACGTCTCACTTCAGCTCTAAGCATCAGACTGGGTTGTCTTGTTCATGGAATGCACAGCACTAACTTAAACCGTGGCATCATAAACTGTTAGAGCAAATCTTAGACATCACCTGATCTGAACTCATTTTCTGGAAGACACACCAAGGCCCAAAGTCAAGCTAGGGCTAGACTAGGTTCAGTAAAATCTGCCTCCAGGCTAACTCCCCATCCACATGGGTTACCAAAATCAAAACAACAGCAACCAAAAAGGACACCGTGGAATGTTAGGAAGAGTAACCTTAGGCCTCTCTGAACCAGTTGGTCAAATACAGGTCAGTTGGCACCCCTATCAGTTGTTGTTCATAATGTTCCAATTAAGCAGATCTCTTAGGTTTCCCCCCACAAACATATATGTAAATACATGTATGTGTGTATGTATATATACATATGCACACACATATATATCTCGAGGACAAGGATTATTTTATTCCTTTCATCTAGCACAGTGCATATAAACATGACGATAAATATTTAGTCGAGTTTAACTTGTCCAAAGGATCTTTTCACCTCCTCATACTAGGCTATAAGCTGAGGGGGTGAGGATGAGGGGAGACAGTGATTGTTGCTGTTGAGTGATGCTAAACTCTCTATTTCCCCATTTGGGGTTTTCTGGGCAAAGATACTGGAGGGGTTTGCCATTTTCTTCTCCAGATCATTTCACAGATGAGGAAACTGAGGCAAACAGGATTAAGTGACTTGCCCAGGGTCACACAGCCGGTAAGTGTCTGAGGTTGGATTTGAACTCAGGGAGATGAGTCTTCCCGACTCCAGGCCCAGTGCTTTATGCACTATGGCGATCACAGAACTAGAAAAAAACCTCAGAAGTCATCTAGGTCACCTCCCCTCCTCATTTTATAGACAGAGAAACTAAGGCACAGGAGATTAAGTGACTTGCTCCAGGTCATAAATACCAGAGGTAGGATTTGAGCCCATGTCCTCCCACTAGAAAAGCAGTACAAGTGTTCTTTTTCTTAACCCACATTAGCTCTCAAAAAAGAGCCTCCTGTGCATCCCCCATATCTCTTAGCACTGTGCTGGGGAAACCACAGGTGTTTAATAAATGTTTATTAAACAAATGAATGAAGGAACAAATAGTTGAATTAACTCATCTCTGCTGAAAGGAGCTTATTTACTCAGTAAAGTATTGGAGGATCTAAGACAATAATTAATAGGGAGGATAGGAAGGTAAGGCAGCCAGGCCCAGTGCATAGAGCACTAGGTCTGAAGTCAGGAGTTCAAATCTGGCCTCAGATGCTTATGATCTGTGTGGCCCTGGGCAAGTCACTTAATCCTGTTTGCCTCCGTTTCCTCATCTGTAAAATGAGCTGGAGAAGGAAATGGCAAACCACTCCAGCATCTTTGCCAAGAAAACCCCAAATGGGGTCACTAAGAGTTGAATGTGACTGAACAATTACTGAATGATAGGAAGGTAAGGAGAGAAAAAATCATCATCTTTTTGAGCAAGTGCCTTAATCCCCTGGCTCTTTTCCTGGAAGAATATGCAGAAGAAAAGGCTCGGTACATGGGGCACCTCTAGCTTTCCTGAATCCAGCTGTAAGAGCCGGCAGCCATGTTGGTGCAGGTCCCAGAGACCTCCTGCCCAGCCACGCCCCACATCAGCCAGGTAACACCTGGCAGATCTCAGGTGTCTCTAGTTCACTGCTCCTGGCTGGAAATGAAACAAAAACCTAGGTTCCCTATCTCAATACCTTCCACTCTCATCTACACCTTATGAAACTCCCCAAGTGTAATTATCATTCCACATGTCCTCTGCCCCCTCTCACCCAGAAGACCTTAGAAGATGGTGACATTAGCACGATGAAATGAAAAGAGGGTTAGATTGGGTCAGAGGAGCTCAGTTTAAGTGTCCCCACCTTCTCCCCACCCCCGACAGTACCTGTGTCACCTTGGACAAATAATTTAAATTCTCTGGGCCTCAGTTTCCTAATCTTTAAAATGAGGGATTTAGATTAATTGCCCTCTAAGGCTCCTTAAGGGCTGGGGAACCTTTGGCCTCGAGGCCACATATGGCCCTCAAGGTCCTCAAGTGTGGCCCTTTGACAGAGTCCAAGTTTTTCAGAACAAATCTTTTTAATAAGGGGGGATTTGTTCTGTGAAGTTTGGATTCAGTCAAAGGGCCACACCTGAGGACCTTGAGGGCCATGTGTGACCTCAAGGCTGCAGGTTCCCCACCCCTGACACACTGTCAGCTCAATGGTTTAGAGATTGGGGCAGTAGCTTGGACAGAAGCACTAGCCATGAAGAGGATCCTGTGTTGCACTGCCATCATTAATGCTTTCCTCAGTGCCAAAATTCATTTGCTTTTGCCTCATTCTCTTACCTAGAGGAGGCAAAGAGGAACAAGTAAGTGGCTGTGCCTGACCTTGGGACTTGAGCTTCCTGTTCTTGCTATACTTGCTATCTAAATAGGGCTGTCCTTTCTCCAGTCCAATACAAACACTGAAAGAAGGTCTTGTCTACCTCCCAGGAAATCTGCCACACAGTTGGACTATTGCAAGAGTCTTCTGGTTGTTCTCTCTGTCTCAACTCTTTCCCCATTCCAGCCCATCTTCCATTCAGCTGTCAAATCTATCTTAATAAATCAAGATCTGATCTTATTACTCCCCCAATCCCTTATTCAATAAACTATAGTGGTTCCCTATTTTCTCCAGGATCAAGTATAAAATTCTCTGTTTGACATTCAAAGCCCTTTATAACCTGGCCCCCTCCTTTTTTTTACCTTTCTAGTCTTCTTATACATTATTTTCTTCCATGTAATATGCAATCTAGCCTCTTTGCTGTTCCTTGAACACATGGCCCTCCATCTCTTGTCTCTAGGAATTTTCAGTGGTGGTCCCCCATGCTTGGAATGCTCTAGCTCCCCACCTCTATCCCCTGACTTCTTTCAAGTTCCAAATAAAATCCCATTGCCTACATAAAGCTTTTCCCAGTCCCCTTAATGCTACCACCTTTCCTCTGCTCATTATCTCAAATTTATCCTGTATATAGCTTGTTTGTACATAGTCATTCACATCTTGTATCCCCAACTAAATTATGAACACCTTGGAGAGCAGGGACTATCTTTTGCTTTTCTTTGTATTTCCAGAGCTTAGTATAGTGCTTAGTACATAGTAGGTGCTTAACAAACGTTTGTTGATGGCTTTGATTTGACAACTGCCTTACCACAAGGGTAAAAAAATTCCAGATGTGAGGGGAAGCATCCGTGCCTCTGGCACAGACTTTCATTAAGTTGGTATGGGTTGAGCAGAGCCTTGGGGGATGCCTGGTCTACATGGATGTCCCTGGATGAGAATCTCTTACGGAGACTTTTGACTTTGACAGACATCCAGTGGTGAACATATGTCCATCAAATCTAATCCCTTCCTTTCTTTCAGAGGCTGCCCTGGGGGAAAGGAGAATCTACTTATTTCTTCTTAGACAAGCAGGTGAAAACATGGGCAAGTATAGTCAGGCTGAGTATAGGAGTCATTCCAGAGAATAGAACAATTGAAAAAACTCTTTTCCCCTCCCCAACCTCAAACTTTGTTTTTCCCTTAAGAAAAAGACTTGGAATTTTTCATTTTTTTCTAGATTGAGGAATAAAAATATTTAAAATAAGGTATTCCTGTCATTATACCTGCTTTTTGCCCTTCCCTTTAATTTCCTGCTCCTAATTTTTAATTCAATAAGAAAGTGTCAATATAAAACTTTCTATAGCAATCAGGCTATGTGAACCAGACCTTATTTCTGTTGTCCAAAGGTTACAAAATGGCTCAGATAAAATAAACTCTTTTGGGAATATAAGCCTATTTCCACTTATAAGTACAGAAAAAGTAAGGTGAAATACTTTAATAAGATAAAAATAATAATAACTAAAATTTATTATAGCACTATATATGTATATACATGTATATATGTATACATATATACATATATACACACACATATTATATATAACATTTACTGGGAGCCATTGTCCCAAGCACTTTACAAATATTCTCTCATTTGATGCTTACAACAATCCTGGGAGGTACATGTGATTATTATCCCCATTTTACAGATGATGAAACTGAAGCAGGCAGAGGTTAAGTGACTTGCCCAGGGTCACATAGCTAGTAAATGTCTGAGACTGGATTTGAACTTGGGTCTTCCTGAATCCAGACCCCATGTTCTATCCACTATGCCACCTAGCTGCCTAATGAGAATGCCTATAAGAAATGGGAATAATCATTTATGTTACTGCAAATCTTGGCAGGAAAACTATCAGCATAATTGACTATATCAATAGCAAAACCAACAGAAATCATATGATTATCTCAATAGATGCAGAAAAAGCATTTGACAAAATACAGAAGCCATTCCTATTAAAAACACTGGGGAGCATAGGAATAAATGGAGCTTACCTTAAAATAAGTACTATTTATCTAAAACAATCAGCAAGCATTATCTGTAATGGGAATAAGTTAGAAACCTTCCCGATACAATCAGGGGTGAAGCAAGGATGCCCATTATCACTTCTGTTATTTACTATTGTACTAGAAATGTTAACTAAAGCAATAAGAAAAGAAAATGAAAGGAAAGGAATGAGAACAGGCAATGAAGAAACAAAACTATCACTCTTTGCAGATGATATGATATTATACTTAAAAAATCCTAGAGAATCAACTAAAAAATTACTTGGACTTATTAAAAAATTTAACAAAGTTGCAGGATACAAAATAAACCCGCATAAATCATCAACATTTCTATATAGTATCAACTAAATCCAGAAGCAAGAAATAAAAAGAGAAATTCTATTTAAAATGACTGTAGACAATATAAAATACTTGGAAGTCTACCTGCCACGACAAACCCAGCAACATATGAAAACAGTTATAAAATACTTTTCATACAAATAAAGTAAAATCTAAATAATTAGAAAAATGTTAATTGCTCATGAGTGAACAGAGACAACATAATAAAAATGACAATTCTACCTAAATTAATCTATTTATTCAGTGCCATACTAATCAAACTGTAAAAAAAATTATTTTATAAAGCTAGAAAAAATAGTAACAAAATTTATCTGGAAGAACAAAAGTTCAAGGACATCAAGGGAATCAATGAAAAAAATGTGAAATAATGTGGCCTAACTGTACCAGATCTCAAACTGTATCATAAAATGGTAATTATTGAAACAATCTGGTACCGGCTAAGAAATAGAGCAGTGGATCAGTGGAATAGATTAGGTACAAATTACATTATAGTAAACAATCATAGTAGTCTAGGACATGATAAACCCAAAGATCCAAGCTTTTAGAATAAAAACTCATTTGACAAAAACTAGTATGGCAGAAACTAGGTATAGACTGACATTTCACATCATATACCAAGATAAGGTCAAATGGGTACATGATTTACACATAAAAGGTGATATTGTAAGCAAATTAAGAGAGCATAGAATGGTTTATCTATAAGATTTATTGATAAGGGAAGAATTCAGGACCAAAGAAGATATAGAGAACATTACAAAATGTAAAATAGATCATTTTGATTACATAAAAATTTAAAAGTTTTTGCACAAACAAAACCAACACAACCAAAATTATAAAGAAGACAGAAAACTGGAGGGAAAATTTGTAGAAAGAATCTCTGATAACAATCTCATTCCCAAATATATAGAGAACTGAGCCAAATTTGTGTATACATACATATGTTTAGCCGAGAAAACAGTGTATTTAAAACAGAACTCATCTTCCCCACCAAAGCCAGCTCCCTTTCCCAACCTCCCCAATTTCATTATTGGCCCTATTATTCTCCTCCTAGTTTTCAAGGCTTGAAGACTCAGAGCCATCTTTGACTCTTTTTCATTTACTCCTTATATCCAAGCCATCAACAACTCTGGTTGATTCTTCCTTCAAAATGTCTCTTGAATTTATCTTTCTCCATTCCTAATGCCACTGTTCTCATCACACACATGGCCTATCCTGACTACCTGCCAGTGCTCACCAGAGGCTTCCCTGGTTCCAGTCTTTCCTCTAATCTTACACATTCACTCCTAGGAGGAATCTCCCTAAAATACAATTTTTATGATTTTACTTTCCCAGTTAAGGCCCCACAATGTTTCCGTGTTGCCTATTGCACTGAATCAAAATCCCTCTAACTAGTTTTAAAGATCCTCTATAGCATAATGGGTTTCCCTTTTCCATTCTCCTTACTGGCCCACCCTTTCCTCCCCAGTCCCAGACTGACACTTCCAGAGTTTGATGTCTAGGCACCCTTCTTTCTACTTCTGTCTTCTCCAACCATCATATTCCCACATCCATTGTTTTCCCACTCCCCTCTACCCCAGCTCCTGGGATTAGGGGAGATGAGAGGCCAGAGACTACAGTGGCTCAGGCTGAGCTCTCTAGAGAATAGGTTTCTACTTCTTTGGGGCAAAACTGCCCTTCCTTAGCAGCCTGCCTTTGGCGCCATGCCCAGCACATGGCTCCCTGATTCCTTTATCATATTCAAACACAAATAACATTGAAAATACATACATATGTATATACTCATACATGAATATGTATGTGTATATATGCATGTATTTCATTAGTTGCATTTAATATTTCTTTCACAGCCCAAGGCACCTTGTCCAATGCTAGGGACAGGAAGGATGTTGTTAACATTTACTGACTGGTCAATTGACAGGGTCCAATCCACCATTGCTCAGCTCTCTCCTCCCCTCTAGAGACAAAATATTTTCTCCATGGTGGAGGCAGGGGCTGGGGAGAATGGATATTTTGGTTATAATTGAATAAATCTCTTTTGACCTTACCCTGTGAAATGAGTTCATAAATAATTAACAAGTATTTATTAAGTACCTACTATGTGCCAGACATTATTTTAGACCTTGAGGATGCAGGATACAATAAATGAAAAGTCCCTACTGACAAGGATCTCACATCTAACAAGATATTCAAGAAGATATAGTGGGGGGCAGCTAGGTAGCACAGTGAATAGAACACCAGTCCTGGAGTCAGGAGGACCTGAGTTCAAATCCAGCTTCAGACACTTGACACTTACTAGCTATGTGACCTTGGGTAAGTCACTTAACCCCAATTGCCTTGCCTTCCCCTCTCCCAAAAAACAAATAAGAAGATATAATGGAGGGAACAAGGACATATGTGAATAGATAGAGAATAAATCTAAAGATAATAAAACACAAAGAAATATTAGATCCCCAAAGTATTTATAGAAATATTACTGAGTTTTTTGCCCTGATCTATTGATTCAATAATAATAATAGTAATAATAACAAGAGTATTTGCTAGAATTTATATAGCACTTTACGACTTGCAGAGCATTTTCCAAATATTTTCTATCATGTGACGTGCTGTCTTTGGAATCTTAGATTCACTAATAACCAATGTGAAGGCAGTGGGTCATGGTGGGAAAAGTCCTGGATTTGGAGTCAGGAACTTGTATTTGTGTAAAACATATCCATATTAGTCATTTTGTATAAGAAAACTTGAATATAAAAAATGAAAGTGCTATATTTAATCAATATCAGTTCTTTCTCTGGAGGTGCATAGTATGCTTCATCATTAGTCTTTTGGGATTGTCTTGGATCACTATGCATCAGTTCATGTAAGTCTTTCCAGGTTTTTCTGAAATCACCCTGCTTGTCATTTTTAATAGCACAATAATATTCCATTATAATTGTATACCATAGCTTGTTTAGCCATTCCCCATCAGGTGAGCATCCCTTTGATTTCTAATTCTTAGCCACCACAAAAAGAGTTGCTATAAATATTTTTGTACAAATAGGTCTTTTCCCCTTTTTTTGGATGTCTTTGGGATATAGACCTACCAGTGGTGCTGCTGAATCAAAAGGTATGCACAGTTTTATGGTCCTTTGGGCACAGTTCCAAATTGCTCTCCAGAATGGTTGGACAAGTTCACAATTCCACCAACATGTGCATCAGTGTCCCATTTTTCTCACTTTCCCTCCAACATCCAACATTTTCCTTTTTTATCATATTAGGTATGAAGTGGTACCTCAGAGTTGTTTTAATTTGCCTTTTTCTAATCAATAGTGACTTAGAGCACTTTTTTTCATATGACTATAGATAGTTTTGATTTCTTTGTCTGAAAACTGCCTGTTCAATTATTAATTGGAGAATGACTTGCATTTGATGTATATATATATATATATATATATATATATATACATATATATATATATGTATATACACACACACAACTCAGTTGGTTAAACATCCAAATGGTAAAGTCCCCCAGGCAGGAAATGTGGAGTTACTGCATCCTGGATGAGAGACAGAGACTGGAGGTGCTGATTTACCAACATAAAGGAAATTCTTCATGTCCAAGACAATGAACAAAGTTATGAAACACCTACTTTGTGCAAAGAACTCTGCTCAGAAACAAAGAAAAAATTAAGACAGTTCCTCCCCTCATGGAGCTTATAGTCATTCTGGTGCTTGAATTCCACATATGCAGAAGAGAAAATGCAAGATATTTTGAGAAGGAAGAGAAAGAACAACTAACAATATGGAGATCCAGGAAGGCTTCCTGGAGGAGGTGACTCCTGAGTTGAATTTCAAAGAAAAATAAGGATTCTGAGAGGTGAAAGGTTGTACTCCTGAGCAAATGCTTGGAATTGAGAGATGGAATATTCAGTTCCAGGCATAGTTATTGGTTTAGCTTGGATGGCATGAAAAGTGTGTGAAGGGGAAGACAAAGGTAGAGTGAAGCCAGATTGTGAGAAACCTTAAATGCCAGACTGAGGAGTCTCTGTTTTATCCTGCAAATACTGAGGAGTCACTGCTTCTCAGAATTGGAATTACACAACCAGACCTGAGTTTTAGGAAGATGGTTTTGGCCCATTTGTTGAAGACAGCCTGGAGAAGGTAGAGGGACAAGAAGCTGGGAGAGACTAGTTGGGAAGTTAATAAAGAAGCTTAAGTGGGAGATAATCAGAGCTTGAACTCCAGGCCTGGGGCCATATGAGGGGAGGGGTATGGGAAATGTCATAGAGGTAGAATACACCAAACTCAATAACTGATTGGATATGAAGGTGAGGAAGAAGAAAAAATCAAGGATGCCACTGAGGTTTTAAAATCCTGTGTGGATGGTGGGACCTTCCACAGAACTAGGAAATCTGAAGGAGAAGATTTAAGGGGTTAGGGAAGGGTGGGAGGAAGAAGATGGTGATAACTTAATTTTCATACATCTAGAACTAGAAAATACCTCAATGGTTCTCTAGTCCAACTTCCTCATATTACAGTTGAGGAAACTGAGGCCAGGGAGATTAAATGACTTGCTTGAGGTCACACAGTGCTAGGTGCCAGGAATTGAGATTTGAACTCAGGTCTTCTGGCTTCAAATTAGTGCTCTTTCTTTTGTAATGTCAATAGAAAGAATATTGGTTTTGTTTTGGGTTTGTTGTTTTGTTTTGTTTTTGTTTTGTGGTTTGTTTGGGGGTTTTTTGCTTTGTTTTAAGAGAGCGAGCAAAAGCAGGACCCAAAGCTAGAATCTTGGGGTATCCTATAGTTAGGGAATTCCCGGGCTGATGTGGGATTAGAGGAAGACAGTGTGGTATAAGGGAAAGAGCACTGACTCTACAGTGAAGACCTAGGTTGGAATCCTGCCTCTGCTGTCGTATGACTGGGCATATCAATTACTCTCCCTGGCCCTCAGTTTTCTCTTCCATAAAATGATAGCTTCTGAACTTCTTCCTGACAATCCTACGGTAAAGAGGTTGGCTTCTAATCTGAGCTTCAAAAATACAGATTATGTACCTTTAGGATCCTAGAGCTACACGGGGTCTTAGTGTTATCCCCTTTTTTATGATGAGGAAATATCTTACTTTTTTTTTTTTTTTTGTACATTTTACAGATGAGGAAGCTGAGACCCAGAGGTCACTCACTTTCCACTTAAGGATCTCAGGGCGATTTACACACACATACATGTCCTGATCCATGAATTCAGAAACAGAGGGGTGGAGTGACCAGTTTCTCATCCTTGATAGAACTGAAGATAGAACCCCAGACTACCTGATTCCCAGCCTACCTGGAGCTCCACCTCTCGCCACTTCATGGGGAAAACCCACAATAAACCAGTGAGAGGAGTTCAAGCCAAGCTCCCTGGATTGCATCCTGCGAAGTCTAAACCGGGAGCTCCAAAGAGCCAGGTGTATAAAACAAGAGCACCCATTTCTGGAGGCTGGGGATGGGGGCGGGGAGTGGGGTGTGGAGCCTATGAGCGAGAGCCCTCGCTTCCCTCCCCCCACAAAGAAAGGGAGAGGGGGTTAAAATAAATAAGTTAATTAAACACACGGGCTTTTTATAAATAGCTTCAGCCCCGGCATATTTGTAAATTCAGTGGGGTTTTTTGTGTCAATGACATCACCATTCTCCCCATGGCAACTCCCGACGATATCGAAATTGCCAAGCAACGTTGGAGAGACTTGGTGCCCCCAAAACGAGCCCGATGATTTAATTGAGAGAGCCAAGGGTGCCTGTGTGTTCTGGGGAAACATGGGGAGAAGCGTGCCGGGGACTCTGGCGGGCGGCAGCTTTCATCGGCTAGAGAGCCTTGGGTGTCTGAGATGAGGGCTTTGTGAAGCCTGAACCGCTTCTGCTGCTCTCCCTCTTTTAAGTCAAAAGCGGGAAGGAGAAGGAGGGAGGCTAGCGAGAAGTGGGGGGCAGGGCGTTCTCTTTCCCATCCCTAACGTGCAATCCAGGTGACTAAGCAAGGGGACGGGGACTGACTCACGCCGAGGTTATGTGCCTCCGTTTTTTAGTCTTAATTTGATTCGATTTTTTCGCTTGGGAAACTTGGAGCGATTATCTCAGCTCTCGCCTCCTTCCCGCCCTCCTTCCCCCTTGGGTACTAAGAGGATGGAATGACCAGTGGGCTCTTCTGGGCCAGCGGTTCCGGACGTGCTGTGTGGCCCTGAGCTGTCTCTGGTCAGAAGAGAAGAAGCAGAATCAAATGGCAGGTATGGTGACTTGCTCTTTCTGTCCCTTTGAAAGCTGCCAGGAGAGGGGAGGGGGCGGGGTGTGTGGATTTCATGAATTCTAATTCTGGGAAAAGAAGGGCCATCTCCACCCGATCTGGCGAGAAGCTCAGGACATATCATCTCCTTTTCCAATGGGCTGTTTCTCCTATGAACCGGATTCTATGGAGAGCGGCCGTGTGGTATTGGGAATAGGGTGCTGGGTTTAGAGTCAGGGAGACTCAGATTTGAAAGCTGCCTCAATTGCACACTCGCTGTATGGCCATGGGCAAGTCAATCGTCCTGAGCTCCAGTCTCTTTATCTGTAAAATGGGTAGATGTTATATACCATCTCAACAAGGGGTGTGAGACAAGAGAACCATTTCTGGAGGGTGGAGTTGGGGCTGGGGAGTGAGGTGTGGATACACTTATATATGAAGAGAGAGAGAGGAGAGAGGAGAAAGGAGACAGACAGACAGAGACAGAGACAAAGAGAGAGACAGAGACAGAGAGACAGAGAGAGAGATCCATATACACCAATCTATATCTATATATATCTTTGCAAAACTTTAAGGTGCTATATAATTTGTCCAGAAGGGTCTAGATTGTCTTGGCCTGGTCTAGGCAGGTGTGTGGAATTACTAAGGGCAGCAGGTTGCTCAAGTGAGATAATGGGGTCCTCCATGAGGGCTCTATCCCAGCTAACACTGGGATATCACAGGTCTCTGGGACTAACAGTGGAAAGTGAGGTTAGGGACCAGTATGGCTACTGGATGTATGGCTTCTATAAGATTACAGGGTCACTGTTTTAAAGCTTGAAGGATAATAGGATGATGGAGTTAGATTTAGAGCTGGAGGGGCCCTTAGAGGTCACTGAATCCAACTTCCTCATTTTACAGATCAAGAAGTTAAATGACATGCCTGTGGTCACACAGCTATTAAGTGTCTGAGATGCGATTTGAACTCAGATCTATCCAGATACTAATTCCAGTGCCCTATTTGCTGCTCCATGCCACCTCTCTTAGGGGACCTTAGTGGCAAGCTAGACCAACTTCCTCATTTTACAGAGGAGGAAACTGAGACCCATGGAAACTGAGGCTTGGCTAGAACTGCACAAGTAAGCAGAATATGAACCTGGACCATCTCACTCCAGGGCAACTAGGTAACACAGTGGATAGAGTGCCAGGTGTGGAGTCAGGAAGACCTGAGTTCAAATTCAGCCTCAGATACTGTGTGACCCAAGGCAATTCACTTAAACCTGTTTGCCTCAGTTTCCTCATCTGTAAAATGAAGGAGAAAGAAATGACAAATCACTCCAGTATCTTTGCTAAGAAAAACTCAAATGGGGTCACGACTGAACAACAATGACAACATCTCAGTCCAAAGTCAGTGGTCTTTCCACTGTGCTACACTAGACTCGGTCAGTATTATAAAGAAAAAAAAGACAAAACCAAAACCAAAAACCACCTGCCTTCCCAGGGCCCAGCCTCACTCTGGGTCTAAAGGGGCATTGAACTGTTCTAAAGTTTATAGTGGCTCAGGACAGCATTTTTCCAGCTGGTAGCATTAATGTGGGAGGCCCCAGGGTATGTTCCTCACAGGGGCAAATAGTACATTAGGTACTTTCACTGGAGACACGTTCAGTCCAAGTTACCTGAAAAAAAAAAAAACCACAACATTTTCTCACCTGGAATCTTGGCTCCTTGAGTCAGTCAGCACCTAATCTTATCTCCTCCACCAGTCACACTAGCATCATGCAAATTAATGGGGTCCCAAGGAGCATCTCTCATTACTATATCCCCCACCTAGGGAGCCATCATTCTCACCTGAGAGTAAGAGCCCAGAACCTTATTTAGGACCAGCAGTGAGCCAGATTTCTGCCCTCTACCCGCTGTCAGAGTATTCAGCCCCCAAGGTAGCACCCTCTGGCATGTGCCAGGGAGAGGGGGTGCCAATCCCCTTCCTGCCCTCCTCCACAGCAGCTGGCAGCAAGCTAGTGCCGGTGAGTAAGCAGCTGGAGGGAGGATATGCATATGGAAACAGGATTACAGCAAACCAGGAGCTTTAGAAAGAAGCTGAGAAAGGAAAGGACTGAGATTTTTTTTTCTTTTTCTTTTGCCTGAAGGGAGGGCTGTTTCCTGGGTTGGAGACATGCAGCAGCCTGCAGACAGAGAGCTGTAAGGGCCCCAGCTGCTGAGAAAGAAAGGAGCCAAGAGAACCCGACTGGACAGTGTCCCAGGTAAGCTTCCCTCCAGGAACCTGGCATCGTGGGCCCAGGAGCAGGAGGCTCAGTGGTCCAGCCTCCTCCACATCCAGGCTAGGAGGAACAGCCCTTCTGGAGAGATAAGAGAGGGAGATCCCTGAAGGATCCTGCACTCGGGAGTTTGGACTCAGCTACTATATACCTTGGCTCCCTGCCACTCCCTTTCCAAGCTAGGGTTTAAACCTTGGCCAATCAGAACTAGCCTCTCGGTCCTAAACTTGAAAGGGCATGATCTGACAGAGCCCTCTTAACCCTTGAAAGCCTATACAGTACCAGTGGCTTCAGCCTTCCCATACCCAGGAGTGGGTTCCTGAAGCAGGATGGGGATTTGTTCCCAGGCCCCAGCTGACGGGTGAGTGGTAGGATTTGAGGGAAGGTGGGTGCTCCCCCAAGTGCCCAGGCGTTTGGTAACTGAAAGATATAAGATAGGGGGCTACTGATCAAGATGCCCCATGAAAAGCATTTAGTGAACACTTATTATAACTCGATATTGTCTTCCTTAGAGAAAGTAAGCCCTTTAGATTCAGAATCTATTCCGTTTATGCTGTTGTATCTGAAATGCCAGGCCCATAATCAGTATTTAATAAATGCTTGGTGATTAATTAACTAATTAATGGATTTACAATATACCAAGCATCATGCTAAGCTCTGGGATAGAAATATAAAAGCAAGATAATGCAAAGAGCATGGAATAGGAGTCAGGATTCTATTCCGTTTCTTCTCTGAACTGGCTGTGTGACCTTGGGTAAGTCACTTAACCTTTCTTGGCCTCAGTTTCCTCCCTTGTAAAACTCGGGGGCTACAATTGGTACACTATATAACCCTGAAATCTCTCCTGATGCTAATATTCTATGATTAAAGGGACCTTTGTAGCTTCTTGGGAACCAGGCAAGAACCAGGGAATTTAAAGGGATAAAAGCTGGTTCCCACTTTTCTTGAACTAGTTTTCTTGTTCCGGTAATGCCAAAGCAGACAGCACCTGGTCCCTAGAAAGGCTCCCTTTTGGGGCAGGTAAAGCATTTCCCCCTCCCTGATAGGTCCCCATCTATCCCTCTCTGAAGAATAATGTTTCTCCCTCAATCCTGAACCTGCTGGGATATGCAAGGGAGGCAGCTTGACCTAGTTAATTTTGCACTGTGCTGGGAGGCTGGATACCTGGGTTCTAGTCCACACTGCAGTGGGAATTTGAGCACATCCCATCCCCATTTGTGCCTCTGGCTTTGTCTCTGACGTTGTGTTAATGACCCCCGCTTCTCCCAGGGGTTTTGTAAGCACCAATGAGCTCATGTTTACAAAGTGTTTGGAGCTCAGCAGAGGAGTGAGACTACAGCAATGCAGTCATCAGCATTATCTGTCCTGGGTCTAAAATACCTGCGTTCAGTGTTCTTGTTTAAGGTCCGCTCATCCTGCCACTGAGGGCTAGGGGAACTTGCTGGGGAAGTCGGCTCTTCAGCTCAGCCAGAGAACCTCAGGAATAGGATTCAGAACCAGGGTTCTAGTGCTTATGATGGTTTAGGACATATTTCCTAAATGCAAGCTCCCAGAGGGCAGGAACGATCTTGCTTTTCTCTTTGTAGCCCAGGGCTTGGCACAAAGCAACTATTTAATAAATGTTTTTCATTCATTCAGTCATTCATAGTACTCTATAGTTTACAAAGTACTTTCTTTGTGACAAGCCTATGAAGTAGATAGGACAAGTTCATTCCAGTTTAACAAATGCAAAAATTGGGGATCTGAGCAGGAAAGCAGCTTGCTTACAATCCAAAAGAGATGCTTCAAAATATTTGGCTATTGATTAGTCAATTAATCACCAAGCATTTATTAAGTACCTATAAAGAATGATACAGTTATATGAACAAAATAGTTTCTGAACTGAAAGATCTTACATTCCATCGTGGAAATAACGTGGGCACGTAAAAGGATCTACAAAAGAAATATGAAATAATTTTGGGGGGCTCACTAGCAGCTGAGGTGATGGGGAAGCCCTCATTTAGGATGTAGCTTTTGTGTGGAGCTTTGATGGGAAGTAGGGGATCTTAAAGGCAGAGGTGGGGAAGGAGTTCATTCCTAATGTGAGACCTGGGCAGACACAAAGACAGAGAGGGAATGTTGTGTGTGAGGAACAGCAAGACAGCCAATTCAGCCAGATCTCAGTGTTTGGTGATAAGAGTAATGTGTATTAATGCAAGAAAGGTAGAGTGGGGCCAGATTGTGAAGATCTACTGGGATGGGGATCCTGCCGGCCTTGAGGCCACATGTGACCTTCTAGGTCCTTGGGTACAGCCTTTTACCTGAGTCCAAGTTTTACAGAACAAATCCATTTATTAAGGTTATTTGTTCTGTGAAGTTTGGATTCAGTCAAAGGGCTGCACCTGAGGACCTAGAGGGCCACATGTGACCTTGAAGCAATGGTTCCCTACCCCTGATCTAGAATGTCAAATAAAGAAATCTGTATTTAATTTCAAAAGTAATCAGATCAATTGGCATTTATTGAGTTTGAGGGGGAAAGGAAGCAAATATGGTCAGACTTGTGCTTGAAATATCGAAAGACTTGAGTTCTAATCCCATCTTATAATATTAGCTTTGTGACCCTAACCAAGTCATTTAACTTCTCTGGAGCTGTATCCTCATCTGTGAAAAGAGGAAGTTGTATTTGTTGACTCCCAATGCCAGATCCATCCAAGATCCTATGACCACAAGGTATTAGAGCCAGATTTCTAACTTAGATGCCCTGAATACAAGTCCAGCACTCCTTGAGATCATCATGGGAGATCTAGACTTGGAGGGTAAGATTGGTCTTTCCTTGTCAGTTATCCCCTGGTAAAATATTCACCTTCCCCCTATTTCTGTTCTCTGGTCCTGGAAAAAGGCTTTGTGGAGTCTATTAGACAATAAACACATACAAATCCTACTACGTGCAAGGCTCTGTGCTAAGCTTGGGTATACACAAAATCTGGATGATTGGTGTCTGCAACAGCCAGAATTAGGCATGAGGCTACTTTGGCAAAGAGGACTTTCTCCAGTAAGTCTAGTGGGTCCTGATAGCCATCTTTCCAAGACGGAAGATGGTTATGGTACCAAAGAGCACTGTGAAAGGTCTGTGGAGCTGTCTGGTCACAATGAGCCAGGCTCATGTTCAAAATCCTTATTTCCATCTGCTAAACTGTCCTGTGGTAGGAGGGTATCACACTAGCATGGGAACCAGGGCCTGTATGGATTCCTCCGGTCAGGGAGGTCTTTTCCAAGTTCTTTGGGAGGTTTCTTTGTACTCAAAGAAACAAAATGACATCATCAAGTCAAGAGAAGGCAGCCTTAGTGAGCTGGAAGGAGACCTGAATTCTATTTCTGGCCATGCCAATAACTCATTTTGTGGCATTAAATTGTCACCCTCTCTGAGTTTCAATTTCCTCATTATAAAATGAGGGGGCTGGAAGGGATGAGTCAATTCAATTCGATGAAGATTTATTAAGCATTTAATAAGGGCCAGGCATTGGGCTGAGCTCAGAGAAATCTAAAGACAAAAATGAAACAGCCTGTCCTCAAGGAACCTGTATCTTAGGGGAGGAGAGGGGAGAAACAACATGGGAATCATGATACTGTGGAAGGTTATAGATTTGGAGTCCAAGAACCTGCGTTCAAATCTAAGCTTTGCCACTTACCAGCTGCATGACCTTGGGTGAGTAATTTCACCTCTCTCAGTTTCCTCATCTATAAAATGAGAGGGTAACATCCCTTCCAGAGTTACATCTGTGATCCTAAGTACAAAAATAAGCATTGGATAAGGATAGGGGCCTGGACCTGTGATTTCATGGGTACAGGGAACTCATGGCTGCAGGAATTTCCTCTACCATTGAGTTGTTTCAGTCATGTCCAACTCTTTGTGACCCCATTTGGGATTTTCTTGGCAGAGTGGTTTCTTTCTCTGGCTCATTTGACAGATGAGGAAACTGAGGCATATAGAGTTTAGTGGTTTGTCCAAGGTCACACAGCTAGTGAGTGTCTGAAGCCAGATTTGAACTCAAGAAGATGAGTCTTTCTGACTTCTGGCCCAGCTCCCTATCCACTGTGCCATCCAGTCAATAGTCCAGCCAAGCTAGACTACCAGTATTTCCCTGAACTTGACCCTCCATCTCTCCCTATGCATTCACAGAGGTTATCTCCCATGCCCAGAAAGTGCTCCCTTCCCAGTTCCATATCTTAGAACCCTTGTCTATAACTCAAGTACCATCTTCTTCATTAAATATTTCCTGATCCCCCTCCTAGTGTTCTTTCCCCTAGAGAGCCAGAAAGACCTACTTTCAAGTCTTACTTCTGATATAGACTGGCTGTGTGACCCGGGGCAAGTCACTTAATTTCTCAAGGTTCTAGGAAATTCTCTAAGACCATATAATGCAGAGAAGATGTTGATCTATGCTGGTGGATTTTTGGATTTATTGAGTTTGAGATACCTACAAGACGTCCATGAGGAGGTGTCCAGAAGGTACTGTAGATGTGGAGCTCGGGAGAGAAGCAAGGCTAGAGCAAAGGTAGGGAATCTGAAGCCTCAAGGCCACATGTGGCCATCTAGGTCCTCAAGTGTGGCCCTTTGACTTGAATCCAAACTTCACAGAATAAATCCCCTCAATAAAAGGATTTTTTCTGTAGAACTTGGACTCAGTCAAAAGGCCGCACCCAAGGAGGCCACAGGTTCCCCACCCCTGGGCTAGAGATAAAGTAGACCCAAGAATCACCTCCATACTGATAACACTAGAACTGATGTGAGAATAAGCTCACTGAAGAAGAGACATTAGACAAGGAAGAGGTCCCAGAAGCCACCTCCGGGGGCAGGAATTGGCTGATAACTCAGCAAAGGAAGGTGAAGGTTGGTCAGACAGGCAAGAAGAGACCCAGGATAGGTCAGCAGGGATGAAGTCAGAGAAGAGAGTGACCCCTTCCAGCGCTAATTCACAAAGGTATGGTCAGTGGTCACCCTGCAAAGACACAATTCAAGTTGAACCCTTCCTTTTTAAATAAATTATTTATTTTTAGTTTTCAACATTTGCTTCCATAAGTTTTAAATTTTCTTCCCCTCTCTCCCACCTCCCTCTCCAAGACAGCATGCAATCTGATATGGGCTCTGCACATACATTCCTATTCAACACATTTTCACATTAGTCCACATTGAACCCTTTCAGACATCTGCCCTCACTACCAGAGTGCATTTGGGGAGATCACCATCCCATCTCGTAAGCTGAAGGACTTACATTAGGTTATAATAGTAACAGACATTACTAGAGCATTTCAAGATTTGCAAAGTTCTTTATATATGTGGTATGTCATTTGATCCTCAAACAGTCCTGTGGGCTAGGGGCCCTTCTGTAGTATTTGACAGATGAGGAAACCAAGGGGAGAGAAATCAAGCGAGTTACCCAACAGCTAGTAAGTGTCTGGGGCAGGATTTAAGCTTAGGTCTTCCCATCTCCGTGTCCAAGCCTTTGCCCACTACGCAGCTGCCTAAATGGCCTCTATTCTCCCTTCCAGTTATAACTCAATACTGCTATGATTCCAGGAGTAGTAAATAGCAAGTGAAAAAGGAAGCTTAGAAATACATTTCTCCCCCTGGTATAAAGGCAGCCAGGTCCCCAACTTATGATATCTGTGACGCAAGGCTTTTACCCAAAATGAAGGAAATGCCCAGGCAGCAAGGGCTCTTCCAGCACGCTGGCTCTTGAAAGGTGACTCCAACCCTGGGAATTTTCTCTCTGGGCAGATGAAATGCCAATTCCAAGCATACGAGGCTACTGGGCAACAACTGGGGAACAGCTGGATGCCAGCAGGTAGACCAAGCAGCAGTAGCTGTGGAGTGCCAGGCATCAGGAGGACAAGCTGAGCAGCAGCCAGACCCTGCCAGGCAGAGAGCAGATGGGCAGAGTGGCTGCTGGACCGGGAAGGGAACAGTGATGGGAGGGCAGTGCCAAGCAGAGAGCAGACAGGCAGGGCGCGAGAGCCATGCCAGCAAGCAAGGACAGGGAAGACATTGTTAAGAACCGGGAGGAGACAGGTAGAGAGCAGAAGGTCCTTCCCCTGAGGGGCCAAGAGGCTTTAATAAATCCTGCAACTACAGACAGTATCTTTCTCAACAATGTGTCATAGCAGGGCCTAATGTGGACTCTCACGCTTGTTACGTTGTCAGGCTGGTTGGAATGCCGCTGGGTTCTGCTGGCCAGGGAGAGGGCCTTGGGCACAACCTGAAAATAAACAGAAAGACGCCTAATGGGCAGCTGATTATAAATGGAGTCTGAGGGTTTAGAGCTAGATCAGCAAGCCCAAGCCTTCATTTTACAGATGAGGAAACTGAGACCCAGATAGGAAGGAACAAGCACTTAATAGATGCCTACTGTATACCCACTGCTTTGTTAAGGACTTTACAAATGTCTTATTCAATCCTCTCAACGACTCTTGAAAGGCAGGTTCTATTTTTATCCTTATTTTACAGTTGAGGAAACTGAGGAAGACAGGAGTGAAATGACCTTCCTGGGGTCTCACAGCCAATAAATGTCGGAGGGTGGATTTGAACTCAGGTCTTCCTGACTCCAGGCCCAGCTGCACCACCTACTGCCCCCTAGTTGCCTAGGTTAAGTGGCTTGACCAAGAACAGGACGGAATATAGGCAATATGGCATAGTGAAAACAGTGTAAAAGATGTGGTTCAGGGGGCAGCTAGGTGGCACAGTGAATAGAGCACTGGCTTTTGAGTCAGGAGGACCTGAGTTCAAATCTGACCTCAGACACTTAACATAAAAACTAGCCGTGTGACCTTGGGCAAGTCACTTAACCCCAATTGCCCTACCTTCCCCCCTCCAAAAGGAAAAAAAAGATGCAGTTCAAATGCTGGCCCTGCCAGTTTCTACCTATGTGACCATAAGCAGTCACTAAACCTCTCTGATCGACCATCAGATGAGGATGGGGTTTGACGAGATGGCCTAGAAGATCCCTTCTGCTGCTAAATCTATGATCCCGCAGTCGGGTCCTCTGACTCAAAATCCAGAGCTCTTCCCACTGTAGCTTGTGCCACATTCTGAGCTAAGAAGTCCCTGCCTTCAGTGTGCCCCCAATAAACACACATGCACACACACATGCATCCACATACACACAGACACACACGGAGACACTGCAGGTTGATGCTGAACATTTTTGACATCAGTAATGGGGGTTGGGAAAGTCTAATGAATAGCAGCTCAAGATTCAGTTGGTGATTTCAAGCTCATAGGTCTCATGAGGGATGCTGGCACCTCACATAGCCAGACCATGAGATTCTGAATCCTGCAAAGGGAGAGGCCATTTTCCAAGAACCTTGCCTTGTGGAAGGTGGTGGGGTTTCTTACATCTGTATTGTTGGCCCTTGTGGTCAGAAAGAATAACAACAGACTGAATGCTGTGCGATTAGAAAGACCATATTTGGCTCCAAAGAAGAGGTGAGAAAACATAGGGGCAGCTAGGTGGCACAGTGGACCGAGTACAAGCCCTGGAGTCAGGAGGACCTAAGTTCAAACGTTGTGGTCAGGGTACAGTCAGGCCCCACCCAGCAGGAGTGGTAGCAAAAGCCACCTCATCAGGGTGTGCTGCTATTGATGATGGATCAGAGGAGGGGGGACCCTGTTTTTCAATAGCAGCACAGAGGGGCTGGGCAAGCTGAGCTCTAAGGTTCTCTTTAGAGGTGATGTATACCCTTCCTTCTTCCCTAGAGCAGGCACCTGAGAATTTGAGGAAGAACTGAATCCCAGGAAGAAGATTTGGCACTCACTTTTTCGGTTTCAATTCTTATGGAAATCTTTTTTAATGGCCTCATTATTTCTCTTCCCCTTACTATTGAGCCATGCCCTTTCAACAAAGAATAAAAAAGAAAGGAGGGAGGGATCAGGGAAGGGTGAAGCAAAACTAACCAATCCATCACCATTACCAGCATCGTCATCATCACCATTAATCACCATCACCATCAATCAGCATCACCATCAATTACCATCACTATCACCATCACCATCAATCACCACATCACTATCACCATCACCATCAATCATCATCACCATCACCATCAATCATTATCACTATCACCATCAATCACCATCACTATCACCATCACCATCAATCACTATCACTGTCACCATCACCATCACCATCACCATCAATCACCATCACTATCACCATCAATCACTATCACCATCACCATCAATCACTATCACTGTCACTATCACCATCACCATCAATCACCATCACCATCAATCATTATCACTATCACCATCAATCACCATCACTATCACCATCACCATCAATCACTATCACCATCACCATCACCATCACCATCACCATCACCATCAATCACCATCACTATCACCATCAATCACTATCACCATCACCATCACCATCAATCACTATCACTGTCACTATCACCATCACCATCAATCACTATCACTATCACCATCAATCACTATCACTATCACCATCAATCACCATCACTATCACCATCACCATCAATCACTATCACTATCACCATCAATCACCATCACTATCACCATCACTATCAATCACTATCACTATCACCATCAATCACTATCACCATCACCATCAATCACTATCATTGTCACTATCACCATCACCATCAATCACCATCACCATCAATCTCTATCACTATCACCATCTATCACCATCACTATCACCATCACCATCAATCACTATCACTGCACCACAACACCACACATCACCATCAATCACCATCACTATCACTCATCATCAATCACCATCACCATCAATCACTATCACTGTCACTATCACCATCACCATCAATCACCATCCCCATCAATCACTATCACTGTCACCATCACTATCACCATCAATCACCATCACCATCACCATCACCATCACCATCAATCTCCATCAATCACCATCACCCTCACTTGTGCCTGACAGTATATGCAACATTCCTCACCCATCATCTTCCACAAAGGGAGGATTACAGTTTCTTTTTTTCAGATGCACACAGCTACCAAGTGTCTGAAGCAGGATTTGAACTCAGGTTCTCCCGACTCCAGAGTTGGCACTCAGTCCACTATGCCACCTATCTGCCCCTGCGTTTTCTTGTCTCTTCTTTGGGGCCAAGTCCAGTTATCCTAATCACACAGCATTCAGCTTGTTGTTATTCTTTCAGGATACCTAATTTTCCCCTTGATCCCTTTGCTGAGGAAGCAAAGCAATTTTGCCAACGGTGCATTTTATTGGTTCAGTGTGAGATGTCTGGAACTCTCCTCTCTCCTTTTCACCATCTCCAGGGGATTCCTCTGAGACTCAGGAGCTTGTCACATCAATTGAAGGAGGAGGATCTCTTCTTGAACAGCTTTCTCCTTCAAAGACCCAGGAAATAAGTGTAGATGAATAGACCTCACGGGTAAAGCCAGGGACCCTGGGAGGCTGGAGTCCTGGTTTTGGTTCCACCCTTCTCTGAGACTGAGTCCTTTTATTTGAGGGACACAGAATGACAAGTAGAGTTGACTGTAAACAAGACTTTGCTGCTTGCCTATTTCCTTGACAGTTTGTGAACACTTCAAAAAGAAAAATAAAAGAACTAAGCTCCTGGGTTAGCAAAGGCTAGGTAGCTTCAGCAGCAGTTTATGATTTATGGATCAGCACAGTGGTTAACACAGAAATACCTGCAGTTTCCAGAATCATCCAACACAGCCTATGGAAATTACTCCTCAGGGT